>JASAMX010017402.1:0-27655 GCA_030248175.1 Microlaimidae sp. YZB2_3
CAGAATATACCAAAATCAAAATTAATGAATTGTAGGTTTATGGGAAAAAACAGGCAGTGGAATTTTTAACCAGGCAACAATTAGGATAAATTAAACGGCCTTTTGCATAAACACACACACACACACACACACACACACACACAAACACAGGCTTAGACTTGACCATACTCTTAGGCTTAGACTATGGCCTTAGGTATAGGCTTAGCCTTAGGTTAAGCCTAAGACCTAGGCTTAGGCTTTAGGCTTAGCCTTAGGCTTAGGCTTAGGTTTAGGAAAGCTTGCACATGTGTAAGAGATTAACATTTAAACCATTAGTTTAGCCTAAGACTTAGGCTTAGGCATAGACTTTAGCCTTAGGCTTAGGCTTAGTATAGTTTGGCCAAGTGTAAGATTTTAACACCACAAAATAAGTTTAAAACCAAAACGTTTTTGAGTCCACCTTCACTTTATAATGTGATTTTAAAGTGGGCATTATCCAGACTAGCTAAAGTTACAGTATGAAAAGAAAAGCCAATAATGTAGGGTGTTTAGAAAATTAATCTTTAAAAAATCATGTTTGTTTCAAGAGCGCAGCTACCTGTCTACCCTGTCCACTCTGGGAACTAGGCTACAAAAACAAACAAGGTCAACTCGGTCAACTAGGTTAACAAATCCAACAAAACCAACAAGGTTAACAAGGTCAACTAGGTTAACAAGGCTAACAAGTCCAATTAGGTTGGAAAAATAAACAAGGTCAACTAGGTCAGCTCGTTCAACTAGGTTAACAAGGTCAACTAGGCTAACAAATCCAACTAGGTTCCAAAAATAAACAAAGCCAACTCGGTCAACTAGGTTAACAAATCCAACAAAACAAACAAGGTAAAGAAGGTCAAATAGGGTAACAAATCCAACAAAACTAACAAGGTCAACTAGGCTAACAAGTCCAACTAGGTTCGAAAAAATAAACAAGGTCAACTAGGTCAACTCGGTCAACTAGGTTAACAAGGTCAACTAAGCTAACAAATCCAACTAGGTTCAAAAAACAAACAAAGTCAACTCGGTCAACTAGGTTAACAAATCCAACAAAACAAACAAGGTAAACAAGGTCAACTAGGCTAACAAATCAAAAAAAAACTAACAAGGTCAACTAGGTCAACAAGGTCAACTAGGTTAATAAATCCAACAAGGCTTAAAAAACAAACAAGGTAAACAAGGTTAACTAGGTCAACAAGGCTAACAAGTCCAACTGGGTTCGAAAAAACTAAACAAGATCAACTAGGTCAACTCGGTCAACAAGGTTAACAAGGTCAACCAGGCTAACAAATCCAACTAGGTTTAAAAAACAAACAAAGTCAACTCGGTCAACTAGGCTAACAAATCCAACAAAACAAACAAGGTAAACAAGGTCAACTAGGCTAACAAATCCAACAAAACCAACAAGGTAAACAAGGTCAACTAGGCTAACAAAACCAACAAGGTCGAACAAACAAACAAGGTAAACAAGGTCAACTAGGTTAACAAAACCAACAATAACTAAGAAATTAAAGTTGTAACAAATCTAACAAAACCAAAAAAACGAAACCACATAAAAAACGGGATTTCCTAGTATTGGGGGGGTTTTGTTCACATGGGCCGGTTTTTCCGACAGTAAAATTGGGAAAGGTGGATAGTATTTTTGTGTGAGTAATTTTTAAAATTTACCACTCTTTGTTTCCTTCGTGCGAAATTGCAAATTACATAGGTCACAAAATGCTTTTTATAAGTTTAGAAGGACTAAATTTTTATTGGTTTTTAATTTCAAATATTGGTTCAGTTTAGCAATTAACAATTGATTTTAACCTAAACTATAGATTACACATTCATATTCATTTATTACCGCTCAAAATTAAACGAGATTTAGCTTAAATGTTTAGCTCCGTAATCTTTCTTTCAGTAAAACTTCATTAAAATCCTTCATTATAAACGAATTTAATTTATTTAGGATATATTTAATTTAATTGTATTTATGGACTTGTAATATAAAAATAAAAGTACCCTATTAAATTCAGGTAAAGTGCTGGTTTTTTGAAAGTATTACTTAAAGTATTGCTTAAACCATTACGTTGGATTTTGACAGCTATTTATATTTCTTAAGTTTAGCCTTCGAAAAAATAGAAGCCACCAAAACAGAAACAAAACACAAAAACATGGTAAATCTAAAAGCGTGATTGAAATCGTTTTCTTCAATGAAAATTGTAGACTTGTTTAAAGGAAAAACTTAAATGACTTAAAAAATATTTAATTTTATCCTTTAAAAAAACTCTGTCAAAATCAAAACACCATAAATGTGTTTTACATAATCCACTTTAATTACAAAATAAATAGTAATCTTATACCTACTTGAAAATGATATTATGTAATAAACATAAACCATAGCCCATATTAGATGTGCCCGCTAGGTTAAATCTGTGGCATTGCGTGCCCATTTTTTGAACTTTGAGTGGATTTTACTTATGAATTTTTTCTGGTCGATTAATGAAGAAAAGTGACCAGTTAATCTGCCTACTTAAAAATATGTGCAAGCAAGTCCTAAGTCATTCGGTTAGTAACCCAGATAGAATGTTACTTTATGTTTAGTACACATTTTTTAGTGCAACCTGCATAAAAAAATTAATATTATTTTCTATCTTTATTTTGAAAGTTTTAGAAATTATACACAAAAAGGACATTAAAGCTTTTAAATTAAACTTGTATTTTTAATTTAGATTTGGGAAAAATAAAATACTTACCAATAGTGCTGATAGTAGTAAATGCAAACAGTATGGACTCCACGTAAGGATTAATTGGTTTCGGTTTTTCTTTCAAAAATTCCAAAACTACGGAACTGTTTGTTTTTGTTAAGGGAAAATAAGCGAAAGTCGTTAAAACAAATAAAGCTAACATAAGATTTCGAATGTTATGTCTACAAATATAAAATATTTTTAAGACTATTCTTTAAAAATTTTAAATCTTAACAAATACACCAACTTTTTTAGTTTTGTTATTTCAAAAAAAATGTACAATACCTTCAGAAAATTGTATAGTTTAAACCAAATAGCTTTTATCAGTCCAATCAGATAATACTTACACTTACTATACTGTATACATTTTTAGCAATATATAACTTGCGATACAATACAGGTAAACATGACTAAACCGCCTGCATAAAACTTGGGAGTTTTTAACGAATAAATCTAAAAGAAGGCAAAACTTTTTAGGTTTAAATGTCATATTTTTATAAAATATTTAAAAAAATGTCTACTTCAGCTGTTTAAAATTTCCTTTTGGTATACCAAAAGGAAATGGCTAAATTTGTTTCAAAATATTTTTTTATAAAAATAGCAAACAAAAGAAGGTTTTTTTTAATATTTAGTATGTTTTGTTCAAAATATTTCTTATTTTTTACTAAATATCGGATTTAATATGAAAAATCATAGTCAGATGTAACCTTGCCATAAAAAATAGTTGTGAATATAAAGGATTCTCATTCTGCTTCCAAACCGGATTGTCAAGATTTACTGGATACTGAACAAAAGAGATGAATGGTTTTTTAACCTGCAATTAGACAATTAGAAAATTTCGAAGCGTGGTCTATAAATAATTCTGTAATCTATACATGAATACTAATTTAAAATTCCATAAAAATTTATTTAATAAAAATTTTGTATAAATCGAACTTTCCGTTAGTACACTTTATTATCCAATTCATATTTATTTTTGCACAAACTGTAAAACTAAATTATTAAGCATCGGATTTATTTAATTTATTTTAAAAATAAATAATTTATTATATATATTTGTTTAATTTGATTTATATTTAACCCGTTTCTGTGATTTCATTTTCCTCGGTTACAACTGTGAAACCTTCGTATGACCTGTACTTCTTTCATACATAATTTTTTTGCGCAAATAGTGCCCAGTCAGCGAGCAAATTCAAATGGTTAAGCTGCACAGTAGCAGTATGCAGATTTTGGTCACGGATACAGTGTATTACGTGGATATTTCATGTTGCGAAAATTTGCATATTGTTACCGTAGAGCTTTAAACATTTTAATTTGCTCGCTCAGGCACTATTCGTGCACAAAAAATTATGTATGACGAAAGTACGACCTAGTTCATGCGTAGAGCTTACCGCGATAAGGTTTGAGTACGACATTTGTCATACGAAAATACCACCACCGTGAGACGAAAATTTCACCGTTGTCGTATGCAAGGTTTCACGGTTGTAACGGGGAAAAAGGCCCTCAAGGAACGGGTTAAATCTTGGAACATCTTTAGTCGCGTGTATTTCACGCAGTTTGTGACTTATTTTGCCTTAACAATCACCTATTTGTTTGTCGTTCCAGAATTTTCTTCCATTGTCCAATCAGCTGATTGAAACCCCGCTCGACAATTTTAACGAATTCTTTCGGGTCGCTTCTATGCTTTGGTTGCAAATTTTAGTATATTTTTTATTCATTTATCTGTGGTAATACCAAAAATATATTTTTGAATACTTTATATTTATCATCTTAAATTTTAAAGGTGCGGTGCGGAGTCAAACTTTTTGTCTTCGATTTTAATAACTTTTTGTGAAAACATTACCCCCTTGCCCCCAATAGCCCACAAAATTTTTTTAACATAATATATCCAGTGGTTCAGGAGTTATGAACCCCCCGAAAATGACATTCTTCGACAATTTTGTACGTTACAGATTGCTCATTGGGTATAACGATTTACGTTACAAATTATGCACTCAAAAAAAGCGGCTACTTTTTACTTTAATTTGATACCTTAATCGTTAACATTGGTGCAATATTTTTCGAAATATTGCGTTTTCCGTACAAAAACCCGCAAATTTTTCGTTAAAAACACAAAACGACGGCAGCGAGTTTGTAAAGTTTGCCGAAGCTTTCTTTCCTTCACTTCGTGTTTTTAGCGAAAAAATCGAGGGTTTTTGTTCAAAAATTGCAATATCTCGACAAATACTGCACCAAAATTAACGATCAAGGTATCAAATTAAAGTAGAAAATAGCCGCTTTAACTTAAATTGTTATACTTATTAAACAATAGTTCACGTACAGAATTGTCAAAAAACGCCATTTTTCTGGGTCATAACTCCTGAACCACTGGTTATATTTTGTTTAAAAAATTTTTGTGGGCTATTGGGGTCAGGGATAAGGTTTTCACAGAAAATATCAAAATGGAAGACAAAAAGTTTGACTCCGCACCGCACCTTTAAAGACCCCCAAATGGCGGGTAAAATTAATGATTAGCGACTATGAAAAAAATTGAATTTAATTTGCTCTTCAATTGCAATTTTATGCGAAATAACTATTTTTTATTCGTTTTTAAATTGAATGTTTTAACAACTTTGCTTACTGGCGTACTTGCGTTTGTTTTTTTTTTTTGAAATTACAAATTTAAATTTTTACCTTAAAACATCCTAGCCTTCTTTTCTTAAATGATACAAACGATTTGACCTTTTTATAAATAACCAAACCATTTAGGGCATTTTTTCCAGAGTAATTTTTAACACATCCAAACTTTGTATAAATGGTTTGATAAAAAAACGGGCGTGTTATATGACAACCGCATTGCAAAGTTTTTATAGAAATATTGAATTTTTTTTGAAAAACGTGCATTTTTTACCTCATTTATTGTGAAATCGGTAAAATTGAAATTTGAAACATTAGCAGTATAAAAAATGAATATATGCATAGGGTAGTGCATTTAATATCGGCACTTTTCCCAATTGGGCATTTTTGATTTTGGACTATATCTTTGGTAATCCTGGACGGAATACGACGTTTGATAGCTCAAATGAGCGCTAATTATATGTAGATGACTGTCGTGAGCTTTTTATTTTTTATGGTATGATATTTTTTTGTGAAATTATGTGATTTATAAAAAATAAATTTGTTACTCGTTTTTAGAACATGGGCATTTCATGATTACGCAATAAATTGGTTTAAAAACTAAACTGTCCTGGTAAAATTTAGTCTATTTTTCGTTTTTTAATCCCCGTGGTTCTACGTTGCGTCTGTGGTGAGCAATCGTTATAAAATAAAATAGTGTAATTTCGGCACTCATATGCTGTAGATAAAAACGGATTGAATTAAGTGGTCGGATGTTAAATTGTATTTGTAAATAATTAAAAGACAACGTTGAAATGTGTAGGGGTCATAGCACTGCACTTAAACTTGATTAAGAGGGTCCTTTTAAAAAGTGCCGAAATTAAATGCACTTTTTTCCCAAATTTTGCTCATTTTGATACCATTTGGCATTTTAGCTGTAACTTTTTGCCAGTTACACGTTGAACAACAAGTAAAAGTTTAAATTAAAGAAAACTGTCTGGAAATAATGATAGGCTTTTAAATTTTTGAAAATGATGATTTTTTGACTTAGAAACAATCGATTGTTTGTAAAGTGCCGAAATTAAATGCACACATTTAATTTCGGCAATTTTCCATTTTTTTAAAAACTGATTTAATTAAGTAAAAAAATACTTTCGTACAGTGAAACTTTTGTGACGCAACGCAGTATCGTGAAAGCTTCAAAATGAGCTATCAAACATGAAAATCAGGCAATACAGTAAAAAGTTACATCGGAAAAACAAAAAAGTGCCGAAATTAAATGCACTACCCTATTTGTTTAATATACAAAAAACAAAATTTATATGGGCGTTGTTAATCTCTAATTACATAGCTCTCACATTAGCAGCTTGTATTTTAAGCAAATCGTTTGCAAAAAATAATTAAAACATTAAATTCCGTTATGGAAATTGATTAATAAAATAGGAATTCCGAAGAAAAAAAACTAAAAAAATGAAAGCATTATCAAGAGATTTAACCAACGTGCTTATTGTAGCACGTAGTTTTTAGTAAGCCAATCCGTGAAAAATAAATTTTTGTATTCGTCGTTACTCTGACACAAAGAGTCACAATCAATATAAAATAAACGTGACTCTGACTCATTTTGTTTATACTTTTTATGTCTTAAAGCATTAATAGAGTCACAACAATTACGAGAATTTTATGACGATTTTGACTCATTGTGTCAGAGTAACGACGTATTTTTTAAAAATATCCATAGGCTAGGCACGTCTGCCATTTTCTTTTATGCTTACTACGTTTTTTTCAGAAAAAGGATAAAAATCGGAAGTTTTTTCCCGAAAAAATAGTCTTAAAATTATCAGTGTCAAAACCAAAACTAAAAACTAATGACAACTTACAAAGCAATTGAAACCTACAGCCATTGCGTGAAATTTAGAGATGTGCCCAGAGCTCCGAGCTTCGGAGCACCTAAGCAGAGTTCCGGAGCAACACACGGCGCTCTGGAGCTCCGGAGCTCCGCCCTGTTTGTTCACTAATTTCATTAATAATTAAAGAGTGATGCCACAGATTATTTTTTCAATATTTTTTTGTGATTTAAATTTTTTTAAAAACTTATTAAAAACGTTAGAAATAGCTTAAAAAATGCAAATAAAGTTACTTTAAAAGTAGTTTAATGCAATTTAGCTTAAAAACGTTCATTTCATTGAAATTTTCAATAAAATTAAAACAATAATTAATTATTACCCGGAAATTTATTATTAATTATTAAGGGTTCCCAGAAATTTCGTCTTTTACATTTCGTCTTTCAACATCTCATCTCCTACAACTCGTCTTCAGAAAGCTCGTTTTTTAAACATCTCGTCTTCGGAAAACTCGTCTTTTGGGTGCGATTTTGTAAACGCACTTTTTAGAAGACAAGTTTTTCCGCAAGACAAATTTCGCGACTAAAACAATGAATTAAATACCTTTTTTTCCTAAGCCCAACCAAAAGCCGACAATTAAGCAAAATTTTACCATGCTAAACATTTACTAAATGACTTATTCCTAAAAACGGAAAACCTAAGCCTAAGCAAAACCTAAAATCAAGCAAAACTTTATAAAGGTGAATTTTAATTTAATGATGTGTTTTTGAATTAGAAAGTAAAAACCTTATTTTTTCTAAGCCAAAGCTTAATTTAGTTAAAGTTTAGTTATGAAGATTTTCAGATGAAGATTTTTGGGTATTGTGTACCCTTTCAAAACTTTTTTTAAACAGGGTCGGCTTAGACTTTCATATTTTGTTCGCTCCTTGTTAATTACCATTTTAAAAACTACATTTTCTCCAATCAACACTTGCTTTGACGGTTTCTGTATTGTAATGTCAATTGTTCACCTTTTAGAAAAAAATCACAAAAAACTATTTATTATTAAGTCAAAGTTAAACACGCAGGACGACGAAATCATATGGTTTCGTCGTTCTGTGTCTTTGGTTTGGCAACGTTTGGCCGTGCACCATAGTTTATTAAAGTATCAACTTTAAAATTGATGGTTTTCTGCTTAATTTTAATTTAGATGGTTCTTTTTTTGAATTATTTCTGGTTTTAGATATTACCTTTTGTTGCAAGTTGCAGAATTTTACCTTTTACCTTTCACAAGTTGCTGATCAAATGATACAACGTGGTATTGGTCTACGTCCTAATTCCCATGAAAAGATAAGATAAGATAAGATGAAAAAGGCGGAGCTTCGGAGCTCCAGAGCTCCGGAGCTTCCTCTGCTTTCAATGGCTGGAGCTCCCTCTGCTTTCAATGGCCGGAGCTCCGGACCATGAAATTGTAGGGTAGGGTAGGAACATCACCAATGAAAATAGAACGTTTTTAATACGTCTTAAAACAATACTTTGCGTATCGGTGAAAAAAATGTTTCACTACAGAGTGCCCTAAAAATCCTTTTTTGGACATTTTTAAAACTTAATATTCCTATAATCGTTAAAAATATGAGATATAATAAGATTTTTACCAAAAATTAATCGAAATCAAAAGTAGCAATTTTCGGCCTGCATAGCCCCTCTAAGGCAAGCTGTAACGATAAATGAGAAATTTAACCTCGCAAAAGCGAACCTTGGGAATTCGGAGTTGCTTGCAGTCCTTGATCGTTTATAATAGCTTCCATAAGCTCGAAAAATTTCAGTTCCAAATCTGTCAAGTTTCTGGGTTTAAATTCGGGTTCGGGTGTTGTCGTAAGCAAATTGGGATCTACCGACTTTTCAGCCACCGGATAATTGTTTTCGAGGATTCTGGAATTATTTTTATTTAAATTTTTCATAATTTAATTTTGAAAGATCTAACAGACAAATATGTACATCTTTGTCTTACAAGGCAAAATACTATACAACACAATACAATTAGTTAGTATAATGTTGTTACAAATTTAAACAGTGTGCAGAATTAATCTTAGCTAATCGATGAATCTCACGTAAGGAATAATTTGACTACGTTCTCGTTTAATTTGTGTTTAACATAGGTTTAATGCAGCTATTGGTCGTTCAATATGTTAAACAGTGATGTGCCCCGGAGCCCCGAGCTCCGTAGCTCCGGAACGGAGCTCCACTTTTAGAAGCTCCGGAACAAGCCTTGGAGCTCCGAACCTCCGAAGTTCCGGAGCTCCGCCCTATTTTGGTCTTAATTTCACGAATAATTAAAGAGTGATGTCGTATATTATTTTGTCAAAATTTTTTTACAAATCAATTTTTTTCTAAACTTATTTAAAACGCTAGAATTATTCTTTAAAATCGATCATTAAAGGGGCGGCGCTCCGGAGCTCCTTCCGCTTTAATTGGTCGAACCTCCGGAGCATGATATTCAAGAGTAGGAACATCACTGATGTTAAAAAGATATTTCTGCAGCATTTTTCAACCAAAGAATTAAGGTGATTGAACCGTTGTGAACCCACTTTTCAAATCTCATACGTGAGATTCATGAGTGTTTAAAATTAGGCTTAAAAATGCTGCATGTTAACAAAAAAATCGTATACTAGAAAATTTAAAGAATCTCACATTTCATAGAAACATTTTGTTAAAATACTCTGTTCTTTTGTCCAATAAAAATTTTAAAAAGAACCTGAAGAATTTTTTTTAGATTTAAATCTTTTAGTTTTAAAATCAATTATTTTAAATCTTTTTGTTTTAGGTATTTTAAAACAGTAAACAAAATAAAAGTTAATTACCGAAACATCCAAGCGCCAAAAAACAGGTATAAAAGAACACCAACCACTAAAAGCAAATGAGGCCATATTCTGGACCACAAAGTGGTGGTTTTTCTTTTTCTTGCCGGTTGCGAACCTTTTAGTGCTTCCTAAATTTAAAGCCATTATACTCGAATAAAAAGTTCATGCTGCACTGGTTAAAAATTACAAAACTATTGAAACACCACATTTTAAATAAGTCTTTATTTATAAATAATATAATAAATAGTTAATTTTCTAGACTAGTAAACTTTTATATTACATGTATTTTTTATTACTTTTTTATTTTTCTTTATCTTTTTTTCTAAAAAATAGGATAGGTTTTTTAAATTTTAAGGTTTTTTTGAAACCAAGGAATTTAATTAACAGACCTATACCTACCTTCGACCCTTTTTCCGAGGTTTTTCCGCTCGTCCGCACCGAGGCCCCGTCGTCGTCCGTGGAACCCGTTTTGCTTCCAGTTTTCGACCCCAATTCCTGTTTTCCTTTTTGTTTTTTCGGGGTTTTCGGTTCGTTTTCCGTTTTGGACTTTCCTCCTTCTTTTGACTTGCCGCCGCCGCCGTTTTTGACCGATTTTCCGTTTTTTTCCTTTTTACTTTCGGACGACGGGGGAGGTTTGGCGGCGCTTTTGCCGCTGGGAGCGGCGGAGGGGCGGCGCTTCGCGCCCCCTTCCCCCGCTACCGCGCCGCTCTCAGCCGTCACTTTCATGGTCAAGGCGTCCAGAACGGGGTTGGCCAAAAACGCCTTCCATGGGTCCTCCCCGTCCCGCCTCATATCGCTCCGAAATCGAAAACTATGCCTAAAGCCTAGGGCCCATTTCATAAAAACTTTTGTAAATTCTAACTTTACAAATCTTTTTTTTTTTGTAAAATACATGATAAAGGTTTTTCGATTTGTAATCCAGAAGGAGTCTCTCTGCGCATCTCATCTCTGCTCCGAGCTGATTGGTCGACGTCCATGTCGCGTCTGGTCAATATTTCCATGTCGTATATTCTCTATCATGAAATTTAGAAAACAGAGAGTGAGATTTGTAAAATGAAAATTTATAAACGTACATATGAAATAGGCCCCTGGGGCCTATTTCATAAAGATTTATGTAATTGTAAATTAATAAACGCATTTAATTTCCTCTTATTTTATTAATTAAAAAATACGTACGTAACTGTGGAATTTGCGGAATTTACAGACATGTAATTTTTTAAATTCTAAACGCAATTTTTTTAATATACTTTTTAATTAAAAATACAAAAAAATGCGTTTATTAATTTACACCTGTAAATTAATTACAGGCAATTTTTATGAAATAGACCCCTGGGGCGGGTCCACTAAACGCGTGCTGACTAGGTGCTATCTTAGCACGTTGTTTAAAACTCTTGTTAATCATTTATTTCTGGGTTTTTTCTTGAGAAAACTTATGGGACTGTTTTTTAGACAGAATAAATTAATATTAAAGAGTTTTATGCATATTTGTTTGAAATAAAATTTAATAAAGCCTTAAACCGTAGTTAGGAGTTTTGCTAACCCGTAACTGGGGGTTATTGCTTTAATAGTTTGTATATACAACAAATATGTATAAAATTAATAAAATATCAATTTTCGCCATGTAAACAAAAGTTCTGTTAGATTTTCCGAGAAAAAACCCAGAAATTAAAACATTAACAAGAGTTTTAAACAACGTGCTAAGATAGCACGTAGTCAGCACGCGTTTAGTGGACCCGCCCCTGGGGTCTATTTCATAAAAATTTCTGTAATTGTAAATTAATAAACGCATTTAATTTCTTCTTATTTTATTAATAAAAAAATACGTACGTCACTGTGGAATTTACGGAATTTACAGACATGTAATTTCTTAAATTCTAAACACAATTTTATTAATATACGTTTAAATTAAAAATACAAAAGAAAATTATGCGTTTATTAATTTACAGCGGTAAATTAATTCCATGCAATTTTTTATGAAATAGGCCCCTGGAGTTAAAGCGTGGTTAAGCAGTCGATGTGAGCATTCGCTATATATATTAAAACAAATCAACTAAAGTTCTAAATTAAGCGTGTGATAATGTGTGATAAATAAATCAACTGAAGTTCGCAATTAAGCGTATGCATAACTAGCGAAATAGGTGCGTGATTTAATTACACAAGAATGAAATCGAAAAATGCTAAATTTTGGGTATTTTGTGGGTATTTCAGATACGGTGTGATGATTTTGGTATGCTTTATGTCTTGGTATGTTTTACAATCGACGGTTTATTCCAAATATACACCAATATAATAAGTTTGAAACAATTCAAGTAAATTTTTAAAATTTTTCAAAACTCATAAACAAAGTTTTGTAGCTCACATTCAGACACAAATGGAAAAAAAAGAAGCGAATTTTTTTAAACGCCACACAAAAACACCATCCACTGTTGCTGATTTTTTTTGCGGGAAAATACACGTCTATTCATTTGTTTATAGTCGGAATCAAAGCAAATATAAAATTTAAGCTTTCGGCTGGTTTAGGGCCGTTGGAGACGAGGTCACTTAAAGCTGGAACTCGAAGCCGAAAATTGGGAACTTGGAACTGAAAGAGGGAAAATTGCTAAAATGTATCCCTAGAAGCAAAGCCGAAAACTAACCCCAAACTATTTTTTTCATTTTCGGCTCAAAGTTCCTAAAATCAATAGGTTTCAAGTTCTCTACTGACAGCTTTAAAGACCCTGTACCTTTTGACGTTTTTGACTTTTTCTGCAAAATATTATTAAAATCCATTTGTTTTTATGTGACTAACAGCCTACCGTATTGTCTTAATGTAATCATGATACTTGTTCCTTGACTGGTTTTTTTAGTCGTTTTTCTAAAACAGGAAAAATAATTTTCAAAAAAAAAAGATTTTCAAACTCTTTTATATGAAAAACGTCAAAAGCAGTGAAAGTTTGAATAACTTTGGTCAAAAAAAAATTGGTTTTTACTACTTCAAATTAAGAAAAAAATTTATTTATTTTTTATAATTTAAAGCATAATTTGATAATTTATTTTTTTTCAAATTTTAATTTATACCTTATAAATTATGTGCACAAAGCAAAAAATTAGCAATGACGAATAATTAAGTAAAAAAATTTATTCCTTTTTTATAATTTAAAGCATAATTTGATAATTTATATTTTTTCAAATTTTAATTTATACCTTTTAAATCATGTGCACAACGCAAAAAATTAGCAATGACGAATAAATTTTGATAGCACAAACTAACTAGTATCGTTAATTTTTGTTAGCTGTAAAACATAAGCAATCGAAATGATGCAAACTAATGGCTAATTGAGTTTTGTGAAAATTTCCACAAAAACCGCTTTATTTAATTAATTCATATAAAAATTGTGGGTACCATAATTTTCAAACAATTTTCAAAAAAGACGAATTGCTTCTATCGCCATTTTATATTTTATATTTTCTTTTTTTGCTAAAAAATATGTCTAAACAAAGAGCTATGCGGAAATCTTTTAAATGTATTGCGTTTGATTTAATATTATTTTATACTAATTATTAGTGACGGTCAAAATACATTGGTCGAGGTATTGCTTTAGCTCATCTACTAGACAGTGTCTAACATATTTTTTGAGGTGAGCATTAAGTGTTAGCAACATATATTTTGTTGTTTTTTTTAATTTAAGCTAACTTAAATTGCCAATTGTCTAAATAAGAGCTCTGTTTGTTAAACTTTTAAAAATAAATTTGAAGCTTACATATTTGTCAAAATTATATAAGCATTGGAAATATAATAAAACCAAAGGTGGACCTTTGATAAAACGTCATTTCAAAAAATGAAAAAAAAAGATAAGCAAATAAAAATGTTTAATTAAAAACATAAAATTATGTAAAAACGTATTCGGGTGATAATATACTATAAGATACCTTGAAAACAAAACAAAACACAAAATAATGACTTTGTATAAGTTACGCATAAATTTTTAGACCAATTTAATTATCAAATTTGGTCATTTATCAATTTTTTTTCGTATTTTTACGATTAGTAAAAAAATGTTTTTACTTTAACAAGTCACAAAACTGTCAATTATCGAGTTACATGGTGTTATTTTGTTGGAACCGCTATAGGAAGTTCCCCCAAATTGATTTATAATACATCGAAAAGTTAGGTTGGCATTATATACCTGATACTCATTCTGTCAATGCGATTTCGTCGTTACTACGGCAACATGAACTGCAGTATCTGTAAATTACACGTGAATGTGACTCATTCTGCAGTTACTAGGGTGCTGTGTAAAATGTAAAATAAGTCACAGCCTCATATATTTTAGAAAAATTCTGGCTCATTTTGTCGTAGTAACAACGATTCGGTACTTATCATGCTACCTACCGCGATTTTTCCACGATAAAACCGCGATAAAACCGGTTTGACAACGCGCCTGATTGTTTTTAAAAGCGTTAAAATGAAGGTTTAAAAATTTAATTAAAATAGAAATTTTTGCATGTGGATTTTTCGATCCAAGAAACAAATTTTGTTTTGAAAAATTTGGAAATTTTGCAATTGGAAGCCCGTCAATTTACTGCTAAGCAAGCTACATTTTAAGCGTGTAAATCTTATGCTATTTGGAATAGGCCCTGTGCCAGGGGGGGTCATGCCCCCTCTTTCTAGGTTGGTCGGGGTAAAAATTTAGGAAGGGCGATGTGGATCCAGGGGCCTATTTCATAAAGATTTATGTAATTGTAAATTAATAAACGCATTTAATTTCTTCTTATTTTATTAATTAAAAAATACGTACGTAACTGTGGAATTTACGGAATTTACAGACATGTAATTTTTTTAAATTCTAAACGCAATTTTTTAAATATATTTTTTAATTAAAAATACAAAAGAAAAATAAGCGTTTATTAATTTACAGCTGTAAATTAATTACAGACAATTTTTATGAAATAGGCCCCAGGAGTGCGGGGAGGTAAAAGGGAAGGTAACTCCATCATGACCCCTGCTTCTCCCTACCTCCTTTCTTGGGGTATGCTCAAAATGGATTCTGTCTGATTACTGTACCTGCTTTTAATTTAATGTAAATAGGTATTTTGAAGCTTCATTTTTGCTCATTTTTAATTCTAAATCAAAAAATTTCGCCTCCGGCGACTGGGAGAACACCCCCCAGACCCCCCCGGCGGACGCTTTGCTTCCGCTTGGTGCCGCTGCGCGGCGCAAACTGCAGCGCTTCGCGCCGCATTTATCTAATATTTTCATATTTCTAGGGTCTCTGGACCCCTCCTTTCGAAAATCCTGGCACAGGCCCTGATTTGGACTATCGCTCCTCACAGATAATCAAAAATGTAGAGTAACAGACACGTACACACTAGCGATGTTTTTATTCTCCCAGATCATCATCATCGTCATCATCTCCGGAGCTCCGACCTTCTAAAGTAGAGGAAGCTTCAAAGCTCCTTAGCTCTGCCTCTAAAATAAGCCCAGATCATTTCAAGCGGAGGAAGCTCTGAAGCATCGAGCTCCGCCCCTAAAATGAGCTTATTTAAGGTCTCTCTCCGGACAGTTTTCTTAAGTATGGAAAATCGCGATTTTTGTCATACGAGATCTCGTGAAATACAGAAATATTTCCATAAAAAATTAATTTGAGTGTAAAAAAGGCAAAAATACCACACTTATAAAGTGCACATTTATTGTATTATTGGCAATAGTTGAAAAAAATAATATTAAGTATCAGATTGCAACGATATTTTTTTAAAACCCTTAGAAATATGCACTATTCATTATTTATTAAGGAAAATACTTCTAATAAAGAGGAATTGTTACCCTTTTTCACGTACGTAACAATTTATAGAAATACTTGTGTATTTATGGTTTAATATACAATTTTAGTTGATGATCTACTACCGCAAAACAATTATAAGAAGGTAATTGTAATTAATAACGATCTTTTTGTATACTGAACTTACGTTGTTGTTTTTTTCATTTTGTTAAATTAAACAAAGCAAACCAAATTCATTAGATTGGGCATTTCTTAGGAAAAGAAAATGAATGAATTGTCGACAAATCCTTATGACGCAATGTAAATTAGTTATATAACTAAAAATTAAAATGAAACCAAAAATTGCTTAGCATAACATCGGCCAATTTCATTAACAATTCAAGGTTAAAAGGTGAGTGTAAAAAACGAAGCTGAAATTATGGTTTCTTTTGTGTGAAAATTACTCGCATTTGAAGTGTTTGTTTATACAGCGGAGCAGATGGAAACGGAAGGGGGCAAAACATTTTTTAGCCAACCTGATACCTGATGATTTACGGTCCGTTATTTGTTTCGGAGAACTATAAGACGAATTTCTGACAGTAACTTTCACCAAATTTTGACACCCGGTGTAGCAATAAAATAAATTTTGAGGTTATGAATTTTTCAATATATAAACTGATAAATCTAAAATTCAGAATTAGACAATACGTTTCCAGAAAAATCTTTAAAATATTTTCACATAAATATGATTAATAACAGAACATAGTATATCGCAAATGGAGAACTGTGGGCACTAGATTCAAATAAAAAATACATTCTTAAATTAAATTAAGCTTAATTAATTATATGATTAATAAACAAAATAGAAAAAAAATCGATGCTAAACACACCATCTGTAGTTTTTTTAACAGTTTTTATTATTACATTCAAAATTAAAACAATGTCTCAACGTTAACTTAAAATCAAAATAACTTAATCCTGGTGCGTTTCATTAGCTGGAAAATTTTTTTAATGAAAACAAGGAAAAATGGCAAAAGTTGATTTGAAAGCAGTAATATTCAACTTTAATGTAAATTTGCTTAATTTTTATTAGTGTTGTAAAAAGTATTGATTTTGGATTATTTTAAGTAAAAGTAAAAGTAATTTGAAAAATTTTAATTTAAGTAAAGTAAAGGTAAAAGTAAGACCTATTTTTTTAAGTAAGAGTAAAAGTATAATAAAAGTAATTTTGAACCGGGGCAAAACACCGGTTTTTGGAAATCCAGAGCTTGATTCTGAAGGTTTTTTACTAATTTTATGTATAAATAATCATTTTAATAAGTTTTTTGGTCAAAATAAATGGTTTTAGCGAGTTAGCGGCTTAAAAATTGTCTTCTGTCAATTACTTTACAACAAGCCCATAGGGAATCTACCCATTGAAATTATTTAAATTTTACTTAAATTAATTTAAATATTTGCAGGGGAAAATCCGAGTAAGAGTAAAAGTAAAAGTAAAAGTATTTGAAATTTCAAAAGACGACTAAGAGTAAAACTAAAAGTAATTGAAATTTCAAAAGTAGAGTAAAAGTAAAAGTAACCCAAAATCCGTTACTTTTATTACTTTAAGTAAAAGTAAAAGTAACTTTTTACAACACTAATTTTTATGCATTTAATATTTATACCAGATAGGATTGTAAATAATTTTCTACCTTAGTGTTATAGACACCTTTTTTGAATACAGTTTTGAGTGAGAATGATTTTTTGTGTCATCTCTTAAAACAAAAGCGTTATAGACACGTTTTTTAAATGGAGTTCTAAAGTGAAAGCAATTTTCGTATCAACTGTTTAATAAAAAAACAAACGATTTATTAACAGTTTTTTCAAAGTTTAGTAATTACAAGAAACCATGAAAATTTATTATTAATTTTCAATTATTTATGCTATTTTTATTATTATTATTATTATTATTATTATTATTATTATTATTATTATTTTTATTATTATTATTATTATTATTATTATTATTTTTATTATTATTTATTATTATTATTATTATTGCTATTATTATTATTATTATTATTATTATTATTATTATTATTATTATTATTATTATTATTATTATTATTATTATTATTAATAAAGTTATTTGGAATCACTTAAAATGCCAGTCACTGATTGCCGTCTGTTTTCCTGTTTGTTTTTTACAGTGCAAAAATCTATTTTTTATACTAAAAAATTAATAGCACGGCAAACAAATTGTAATGTAAAACTGGCTATAAAAATGTCAAAATTGAGCTTTGGAAGCACATTTACGAATTAAATTCCCATACGCCCATGAAAATCTGATTTCTAAAATCATGGCCAATAGGGCTGAAATTTGCAGATTTGGTGCCAAAAAACCAAATATCAGATTTAAAATTATGTCATTTTTGTATTGGTTAACTAGTCCGTTCTCGATATTAAGAATTTTATTGGTTAAAGTGCAACCAAAAAAGAGTTACCTTTTGTTCTTACAGCTATAAATGTTGCCAACCAACTGAAATCTTAAATTATATTTTTTAAAGTTATATCTCTTAAAACTTCAAGTAAATTTCGGAGATATAATATACCAAAGTTTTTAGTGAAAGAATAAGGTTTCTATGAAAGATTAATGAAAGCACCTAACAAAAACTATACCTCTTTTTAATTCTCTAAATCAATTGATATAAATTATTAAAAAAAAACATAACTGTAACTGTAACATTTTTTTAAAAATTAGCAAGCTATTTTAAAAATCTACTTGAAAGCTAAAAAATAGTAACAAAAAGGCAAATATTACAAAATGTTACAATATTACAATATAAATACAATATAAAATATTACAATATATTACAATTAAATAGTCATTTTTCAATAAAATAATTAACGATCGTTTGACGAATAATGTATGGCTTGACAAAAAACCATAAAAATAAAAGAAAAAATATTTAATCATCCAATACATCTATACGCTTGTTTTGTTTAATAAAATCAAAGCAAATTATTCTATAGACAAATAAAATCAAGCTGACCGCGATAATTGCAGTATTGAATTTACTATATAACGACAAAACCAATCAAAATTTTTAACGAAAGCGGTTTAATAAAAAAGATCAAAACCCGCATTTTAATAATTATTTATCAAACTACTCATTTAAAACCCAAATGCAAATTTTCAAAGGGCTAAAGTTAGATAATTTTTGTGAATTTTATTAAAAGGTGGAATTTAAAAAATTTTGCGTTCTTATTTTCTTTTTCAAAAAACGTCATAACCGCACAGTTTTAATTGGTCCCTTGATTACTGCAAACTAATTTTCGACATCAGCTAGATATATTTCAACCATAAGATAGCTGTAACTAAAAAGATTTTGATGAAATTTGGAAAGAAAACATAAACACTATGCATAGAGTTTAAATTTATAGCGAAAATGTTTGGTTGTCCAACCTACCAATATTCGTATTTTTCAATTCATTTAAAATTAATAGAGAACCAGCTCGTCTTCAGCGTCCTGTGGATTTTGAAAGGAAAGTCGGCGTTTAAAATTAAAAATTAACGAAAATGTTTTTTTTTAAAGAAAATATTAATTGCATTATAAAATGAGTCACAAATACTACCAAGCTTCAAGTATGACTCTTTAATTAAAAAAAAACGACTAATAATATTTACTCTTCATCGTGACAACAGAATGTATATTGTTGTTATTTTGGCAAAATGAGCCTCAATTTGTGTAAAATATATGCGACTGTGATTTATTTTATATTTGAATTAGCACTTATTAAATAGAGAATAAATCAAAGTCACGTGCCGTGTATAACGACTGTGGCTCCTTTTGCCGTAGTACAGACGGCATGTGGTAGGCATGACTGACATCTTTTTTTAGATTTAAAGGCAGAATTAGTGTAAACGTAAATAGTCAAAGACCCGTTGATTTGATAATAAATGTGACTTATTTTGCCATTTGAAGTGTAAATGTAATGGGTGTAAAGCCCCATTTTAAACCCAACCAATCAGTTGCAGTCATTGAGGCTTTTTACATTTTAAATAGACACTGTGTGAGATACGTTGATTTGATATCGTATCAAAATATCCGATTGTGACGACAAATTAACGAAATTAATCAACTATTTTTTTATTATGAGATTTATTTATTTTTTTATTTTTTTCAACCTGTAGTTTTTAAATAGCTGTGTTTGGTGAAATAGTAGAAAATTAGCATACACCAGATTAAACATATAGTCTTGGGAACTAACAAATTAATTTTCAAAAAGTTTAAAAGTTTCTTTATTTCGCATAAAGCTGGATTTGCCAGGCCAATGTTACTCGGCATTAATGTTGCTCAACCAAATACTACATGTAATGGTACGGCGTCTTTAGAGCCACAAGCAGGGAACTTGGAGCCATGGAAATTTATTGGGAACTTGGAGCCACGAGTAATGGGAACTTGGAGCCTATAAGAAAAAAAATGGTTTAGGGTTATATTTAGGCTTCGCTTAGGCTTAGGAACACGTTTTAGCGATTTTTATTTTCGGCTTCAAATTCCCTACTTACGGCTCCAAGTTCCCCAATCATGGCTCCAAGTTCTCTATTTTTGGCTCCAAGTTCCAGCTCCAAGTTCCCAAGGATCCATCGACCCTAAATCCATGTAGGGATCGACCGGGGTCCTAGCTCCGACCCCGGCCACCAGCTTGCCCCGGCACTTTTTTCTACCCCGGCCCCGGCAAAAGCAATTTTGTCTACCCCGGTTCCGGCCCCGTCCCCGGCAATTTATCTGTCAAATCAACCGGGGCAAACTGTATAAAAGTGTATTAACTCCTGTATTCTTATACTTTAACTCCTGTATTCTTATTTGTGGAGCATTTTTTAAAAGTAATAAAAATAGTCAGTGGGATTAAATATAATATTGCTTTAAACTTAAATATATTTCTAAATACTTACGTAAAATGTATACTACTGCTGTAAAAAGTTACATTTAGGGTAGCTGACTTAATTTCGGCCACTTTTTTTTCTTTTTTTGGATAAGTTTTTTTCTGGTTTTTCCAATCGACCCAAAATTTGGTCTAAAAATCAAACAATAGTTATTTTTGTTATTCCAGTACAAAATTTTAAAATTTAATTCATCCAGTTACTTTTGTTCTAGTTCTTTTGTGTTTTAAAAATTAGCCAATTTTCTAAACTCTAAATTGGTTTTAGGAAATTAAGGCCTGGCCGAAATTAAGTCAGATACCCTACTTTTACTTACACAAATAAAAGTAACGAATTTTTCATCATTTTAAATTTTACTCGACTTTTAATCTTTTGGGATTTTTTTCGTCAAAAAACCGCTGCAAATCTGCAAAAGGTATATTGCGTCAGTGTTAAACTCTATGGCTCTCGACGATGGTTGACGAAGTTTAACATTGAATAGCAGTAGCACAGAATCTTTTCTGCGGATTTGCAGCGGAATAAATATCAAAGAGTTAAATTTCACTTACTTTTACTTTTACTCTTACTCAAATTTTTTCCTACGAATACTTAAATTAATTTAAGTAAAATTTAAGTAATTTCAACAAGTTTCCTAAGCGCTTTTTGTAAAATTAGTCTCAGATGAAAATTTTTTAAGCCGCTAACACGCTAAACACCATTTACTTAGACTAAAAAACTTATTAAAATGAAAATTTATGCATAAAAATGGTAAAACACTTTGAAACGGAGCTCTGGAGCTCCAAAAATCGACGTTTTGCTCCGTTACAAAATTACTTTTATTATAATTTTACTCTTACTTTTGTTTAAAAGATAGGCCTCACTATTACTTTACCTAAATAAAATTTGAACCGTTACTTCTATTTTTACTTTGCTTAAATTAAAATATTACAAATCACTTTTACTCTTACTTTACTTAAATTAAAATTTTTTAAAATTACTTTTACTTTTTCTGAAAATAATCAATAATCATTACTTTTTACAACAGTAGTGTATACTAAATAAATAATTTAAGATTTAAAAGAATCGAAATATTAAAATATTGTTTTTTCTACTTAAAAAAACTTTGTGTATTAAAAAAAATAAGTTTTTCCACTTACACTAGTGCTTAAATTCTAGGATGTGATTATTAATTGCCTAAAACAAAATAATTTACAGTAATTTACAGTAAAACGACCAAAATTACAAATTCTGCTAAATTTTTAGCCTGACCCGGCCCCGGCCCCGGCAAATCAAAATTGCCCTACTCCGGTCTCGGCCCCGGCCACGGTATCAGCAATAATTCTGCCCCGGTCGATCCCTAACTACATGTAACAATATTAACAAACAATCAATATTATCACAGAATAACGTGTCTCAGCTGGGACTCGATCCACGGACCGCACTAGTATGCTAAGCCTACGTTTTGCCACTGCGCCACACACAACCTCGACAAGTTTTACTCAGCTGGGCCGATTAGCCTATTTGCAAGTCGATTTTGGACGAATATCGAAAAAAAAAACACTATACCCTTACTATAAAAAAAACGTACACAAAACGGTAAAACAGACTGTTTTCGACTTTTTTACGGGCGGCACACTAAAAATATATCGTTGAAATAGTGTAGCTTGCAGCGTTTTAGTCATTTACTGGTAGACAAGCGTCGCCACAGGTTTCTATGTAATAAGAGATGTAAAACAAGGTTATAGCTAAGAAGCCCTAAAAATAAGTTATTTTAGTTTAAAGCCAAGGATGTACGAATTACTAAAAGATAATTCAATAATTACTAACAAATAATTCAATGTCTATGAATCATTTCGGCCGTGGCAAAATAGAAATGTGTATCACATTTAATTAATAAAACATTCATTTATAGTACAATCATTTAGTAACTTAAGTTAATAGTACACTCAATTGGTAACTTAATTCTTTTTAATTCTGTTTTTCTTTTTTCTATTATTAAAATTCATCAGTTTTGGAGGCGTTTACTGCAAATAGAGACTGTTTGTTTTAACTATGAAAATTTGTAAAATTAAAAAAAACTGGCTTACTTGAAAAACTTGAAAATTTGGTTTGAGCTTAAATTTGGGTTAAGGATATACTTAAGGAATTTTAAATTCCGTCTAAAAGTTGCCCACTTCAGGTTTGTAGTTTTTAATTTGCGGCTTAAAGTTTCGGTTTTCAGTTCTCACGGCTCTAATTCCTCTATATCTTGTTACTCCAGGGGCCTGTTTCATAAAATACTGGTCTTCGTAAATTACAAGTCTATCAATAACTTTTTTTATTCTGAACCATTTGCGTTGAAATTTAAAATGAAAAAAGATTATATGCCATGTGCAAACTATTTAAAATTTCATGTACGTAGCTGTTGTGTGTTTAAAGTTATTCCAGTTTTAAACTTTGGCCACTTGAAATTTTTCACAAGTTCTCAAAAGAAAAATTTACCCTACTCCGAGTAGGGTAAAATTTACTTTACGATTTCACTTGATTTTTTTACAAGTTTGTAAAAAAACTTGAATAAAAGTAAAAATACAAGTGAAAAATACAAGTAAAAAATACAAAGTAAAAATACCATTGTAAATTTGAATTATTTTTTGTTGGTTTGTTGAGGTATATTAAAAAATCTGTGAAAGGTCTACTTAAACTTAAAAAGAAATGTAATTCTAAGTTCAATAATTGAAGATGTTATTTATTTGTTATTTAACGTAAATCTAACAAAAAAACGAAATTATATTTTTTGATAATCCGATATTGATAATTGATTGATAAATTGATAATCCGTTCATTAACATTCTTTTTCTATTTATTTATCCAACATTTATATCACTTAAAAAATAAAATTGGAGATACATTTGTTAAATTTAAACAAAAACTTCGAACTTTTTTATTCAATTGAAATTTAAAAAATACTATTTTATTTTTTAGAATAAAATTGTATTTTTAGAAAAAAACCATAAACATAAATTCCATCGTTTTTGTTTAGGTATTTTATCATCACTTTTTATAAACTTGCCACTGGAAATATGAGTGTTTCTTTATTTACGCTTATTATTTAGTTACACATATAAAAACATCTTTCTATTTGTTTAAAAATTTACAAGTCAGTAATTTTAAAAACTTGTATTTTTCTCCATTTTACAAACTTGTAAAATTTACCAGTATTTTATGAAACAGGTCCCAGCAGTCTTTTTTACATTCCGACACCAAACTAAGGTCATCAAACTATTTTAGGAATAGAATTTCTCCGGAACTTTAGAAATTTTAAATTTTATATTAAATTATTACAGAAATATAGCATTTTTATAAAATTTTAGCAATTTTTTAAACTGGGAATGAAAGTTTTTCTAAGGAATTTTGCAAATTTTTTAATCCAAATGCTTTACGAATATTTTAGATTCGCGGTAAAGGCACGCCGCATCCCTAAATTTATCATGCATGGCCGACATAAGGAGTTGCCTGTTCTGCGTGGAGACCCATGTATATTTTATGTTTTAGGTCCTGGTCCGCATGCATAAATTAAAACAAAAACGTGTATAATAAAAAGCTACGACATTGTAGTTATAAGTCAAAAAAAACGAGAAAAACGGGATGATTTTAAGAGCAAGGGAGTTAAATTAAATAAAATTTTTAAATAAAAAAATTGCGTATAATTTAAATTCTCGCATTTGAAAAAATATGATCCGAGTACCTTTTACAACGGCACTTATGGAGTCGAGTTTGGTATTAACAACAGGGAATTGGGAACCTTCTGCTTTTGCATATTTTGGCAGAAGGGAGGGTCAAAACAAGTACCTACGTTTCAGAGCCTTTTAAAGGGAAGCCTTTTAAATTATCGTTTTTAAAATTCAATATTCTACATGTTTTTCATGAATTTAAATTGTTTGGGTGCAGTTTTTAGAGCTGTTGAAAAATTTTGAGAACTTGGGGCCGTGAAAATGAAAACTCGAAGGCTCAAAAAATTGTTTTTACTTAGATTTAGGTTCAAAGATTTAATTTATGCTTAAAGGTTTGGTTTTAGGTTTAGGTGCTAAATTTCCTTTTTTATGCTTCAAGCTTAAATTTTAAAATCTAGAAATTTTTAAACCTAAATTAAAGCTTAAACTTTTTTTGACATAGAATTCCCAATTTTCGGTTTGTAGGTACGGTTTCCAAGCTTCCAAAATGTTTCTTGTACCTTATTGCTACAATTAATTAATTAATTAATTGTAGCAATAAGGTAATTAATACATAATATGAAAATTAATACATAATATGAAAACTAAAACTTTTTTAAACTGAAAATTTCTACTATTGTATAAAACAGACATTTACTCTTTGATTTTCCAACACTAAAAAGTCTGTTCAAAAATGATTAAGATGGAATAAAGATTACAGGTGAGTACGTTTTGCTAACGGCAGTAGAGTTAATTTATACAAATGTATTATTATTTTATATAGTAGATGGAGTTTAAGGTTAAATATACCGTTTATCGACATAATGATCGTCTAAATCAACCTTACCTTTAGCAATATATGCTCCCCTGAAAAGTGTTTTCAGTCTCAATTTTTTTCAATTAAGCTTTATAAGCTTACAAGTTTTTCCTAAAAATAATCAAATTTATATTGGTAAAAGAATTTATTTCAGATTTCATTCGTTTTTTTTTCATATAAATCGGAACTTACCTCTGAAAAGTGTTGTTCACAGTTACTTTTACTTTTACTTAAACTAACAAAAGTAAGGGATTTTGGATTACTTTTAAAAGTTTGACTGGTTTTCAGGGTTCCATGATTGATAAATATATGTATTACCGGGATTTAACCCCAGTGAAGCTAGGCAGCTAACAAAATTTTTTTCCCGACGTTTCGAAGCAACAGTGTGCTTCTTTCTTAAGGCTTTTAACGTAAGCGGGTTTTTACCGACTTACGTTAAAAGCCTTTAGAAAGAAGGTTCCTGATGCTTCGAAACGTCGGAATAAAGATTTTGTTAGCCGCCTAGCTTACAATTGATTCAATGGGGTTAAATTCCGTTAATGAAGTTATGAACTACTTTTACCCTAATTTATATAATCAGAACAATTGTAAAATATTAGCTTATTCATAAAAGTAGTAAAAATTTTGTGTTTTATTACACTAAACTTTTTTTTTACAATTTTTTTTATTATTCAATTTAGAACATTTAAAATTTATTTTAAATTTTGTTTTGTGTTTTAAACGAATATTTCGTGCTGCACGTTCGATCTTACGCGCGTTATTTGACTAAAAAAGAACCCCGGCGCGCGAATTTTTATCCCGATAAACAAACAGGTGTGAACGGGCCGCTAAACGCCGTTCCATACCCGCATTCGAGGCAATTTCTTTCTTCTGGAGAGTGGTCTTTCCTGATTAGTCAGCCAAGGAAAAGAAACTAAGATTAATTTTGCGTTCGTAGGCTTTTTAGGAGGGGTCGACCCCGGGTGTGAGATTTCAAATTTAGGGGGGTCAAGGGGGTCCAGTTTTTTAACAAAATTTGTTTAACTCAATAATTTAAGTTTTTATAGGTCTAATATTGAATTTTATGTACTAACACCGCCTATTTAGGCCTAAAAAGTGTATTTAAACACTGTTTTTAACTAAAAACCGTGTTTTTGACAGTAAATAAAAAAATATACTTCCGAATTGGTCGGGAGGGAGGGGGGAAGGGGGGTCGACCTCGCTAGGGGTGGGGTCAGGCCGGACCGCTCTCGAGCTTTGCGGGGGAGGGGAGGGGGAGGCCTGGATTTTTTCTAGGGGGGTCCAAAGTTTTGGCTCTAGGGGGGTACCCCTCTGTCACCCCCTAAAAACATCTATGATATTAGGAGTAGTAGAGCGGTTTTGCGGAGCTCATGTGAGATAAAAATAAACGTGAAAATAGACGTGAAAATGTAAATAAAATAATTAAATAATATTTCAAGTGCAAACAAGCTTTAAATTGCGCATTTCTAGAGCGGAGCTCTGGAGCTTCTTCCACTTTAAAATTGCCGGAGCTCCGGAGCTTTTTTTGATTAGTTTTATGGCTTTTTTAGATTCTAAAATGTGCATAAGTAAAGATAAAACGAAAAACACACTATTTAAGTGTAAGTTTATAATCAATATTTTTATCACAAAATCATTTTTAAATGGAAAACATTATAGTATGCGTAAAATAAAGCTTATAATACTAAATAAAAACCATTTTTAATAGAATTATGGTTAAGCTATATCTGGCTGACCACGTAAATTTATATAAGAGACGGAGACATGAGCGGACCAATTAAAATTTTGCAGTAATGACGCATTTAAAACAAAAACAAATTAGAGCGCATAAATCTTTTTAATTTTTACCTTTTCAGAAAATATACAAAAACAGTTCAACTTTTACTCTTTAAAAAAAATGAATTTTTGTTCAAAATTGAGTAATCTGAAAATTAATTGTTAAAATATGGTATTTAATCTTTATTATTTAACCACTTTTTCTGAAAAATTTAACTGATTTTGTTGTTAAATAGTCGATTTAATTTGCAAATTAACGAGATCAGCTAGAGTTGATTTGCTGATAACAAATATACACAATCGACATATAAAAATATAAGATTATAGTTTGACAATGAACAGTGAACATTAACAGTGAACAGTGCGTCCGATACAATTCTGAATCAAATGGTAAAATCAAAAACCAGCGAACGCAAAATTAAACTCAGCTTTCTTTTCTCAGCTGACCAATCAGAGAATACCTCGGAGAAAGGACAGAAGGTTGCCTCGGATGCGGGTATGGAACGGCGTTTAGCGAACGGGCCGTTTCTGAAATCTGGGATCTGGGAACTGGAACTGGGATCTGTGAACTGGGATCAGGTGTGAATGGGGCTTAAAATATTAAAGAAACTGGACGGTAATTGTTCTTATGACTTTTTGGTCCTTTTTTGAAAATAGGGATTACTAAAGCTATTAACCAGTCTAATGGTAGAATTCCAGAATCAAAGGTTTTTTAAATATT
>JASAMX010017403.1:0-12837 GCA_030248175.1 Microlaimidae sp. YZB2_3
AATAAACCGTCGTGATTTTTCATATAAAAAATTGCTGAATTTTTGCATGGCGTTATAAAGACAGAAATAATTTTAAAACTATTAATTCTACGTTTTAACAAAAAATATTGATTTATTTGCAAACCAGGCGAGTTACAAAACTAAATTTTGTGACGCTTTATTTTATATTTTTTTTGATTTATTTAAAAAAACACAAATTTTGACTTTACAATTTTATTATATAGCATGTTTTTATGAGAAGAATAATTGTTTTACAAAATAGCCTAACAACAGTAATCGTAATTTAACAATTCATTTAATTCAATAAGATTATGTATCAATAAATCACAAAAATTTCTTAGAATTTACTGAGTATTTTGATTTTGATTTTCAAAAAAAAAATTCATTTAATATATTGGTGTAATCGTCAAATATTATTTATTTGGTGTGTTTTCTCGGTAATCGGTGTTTTTTTCAAAATTTTTTGACCTTTTTCTAATAATTTATTTTTTTCCCTTTTTTAACTCCTTCCAAGAACGACAAGTCAGGTAAACGATTCGACACTTTTAAAATGGTATATAAAGACCGACTATTCCCCATTTGTATTCAGTTTTCATCAGCCCTGAAAACAAGTTTCCATATTTTTGTCTTGAAATTTTTTACACTATGCGTACTTTACTATTTCTACTGGCGGTTGTTGTTACCGTAGTGCTGCTTGCCAACCGTTCTTCTGCCAAATCCCGCGGCGATTGTGCTAAAAGAAAGCGGGAACACAAGTCGAAGGCGCCGGATTTGGCGGAAGTGATAGCGCGTAACTTCGACGAGTACAAGGGGAGGAAATCAAAGTACGAGAAAATAATCAACGAAAAAATGGATTGCTGGAATGAAAAGGCGAAAAATAAACTGAAAAAATCAGCAGGAAGATTTCAAGAAACCGAACAAAAAGGTCGAAAAAGATCCAAGAATCGGCGAAAATTAAAAAAGAACAAAAAAAACTCCATTTCCGAGCAATTCATAAACAAAGACATTGCGGATCAGCTGTACGAATTTGACATCGTACTCTCCAGGAAGCAAGCGGCCGATCTAGATCGTCTGGGACGGGAAAAACGGAAAATTTTTGTAAGGAGTGAGTCTCGCTGGGGTTCCGCCATACCCTACGAATTGGACAAGAGTTTGTCCAGCGAAAAAGTTTTCGCAATCAAGAACGCGATTAAATTCTGGAAGGAAAACACCTGTCTTGACTTTTTTGAAATTGATTCCCGGACTCGGTGGATTCCTGAACCCGACTGGATTCGGTTTATTAACTTAGGCGGCTGTTTTTCCAGTGTTGGTCGGCTGGGTGGGGTCCAGGCCGTCTCAATCGGTGATGGCTGCGAAACTTTCGGGATCATCACTCATGAAATCGGTCACGCTCTCGGTTTCTTCCACGAGCAGTCCAGGTATGATCGGGATGAGTATATACGGTTGAAGCCGGAAAATATTCTGGACAATCATAAATCAAACTTCTTTTCGTACCCAAAACGTTATATGCTCACCTATGGAGCGGCTTACGACTTCGGCTCTGTAATGCACTACGGTCCCACAGGGTTCGCAAAATATCCCTGGCTTCCCAACATCGAGACATTGGACCCTCATTATCAGGAAACTATCGGAAATCGAGGGGGCCCTTCTTTTATCGACGTTCTGCAAATCAACCAAGCCTACTGTTCCGCCAGTTGCTCAGGTTCCGGACCTTCTTGCCGCAACGGTGGCTACCCAGACCCCAGAAACTGCCAGAAATGCAAGTGCCCATTGGGTTTCGGTGGTCCGCTGTGCGTACAACCGATCAAGTCGGGGTCGGAGCATGTAGGCGTTGCGCCGATTGGAGCTCCGATTCTTTTAGCCTCCGTAGCGACGGGTATCTGTTTGATTTTCATAGAAGGCCCCGAAAGGGGGCGAGGTGGAGGTTCAATTTCTTTCCGGCGACCTTAGCACATGCATGGACGGGTGCTACGAAGATTTTGTGGAGCTAAAACTCGGTGGAGATTTCCAGAAAACCGGTTATCGCTGGTGCTGCAATATTCCAACAGGAGAAATTTTCAAATCAGTTGGGAATCTGGCAGTATTGGTGGTTCAAACCCGAGTAGTTACCGACGTTTCCTTTAGATACCGGTACGTAGACGTATAACTACACCACTTCTTTGTGTTGGTGTAGGCTTAGTGGCGGTTATCGAATTAAAATCGTTTTTATGTTGTTTTGGTTTATTATAACTTATTTTTGTGATTTTTTTGTCACCATGAAAAGATTTTATGTTAATTGTGCCATTAAGATTGGAAAAACGTTTATTAGGAGAAAAAATAAATTAAAGTTTTAACTAAGTTGCTTTATTATATTATTTGTTTATAGCTATAAGGTTATATATATATATATATTTTATAATTATAAGGTTATATAGATTATATTAATTAAGTATGTATAATACAATAAATTAAAATATAAAATTTTAACATGATCACAAATATTTTTAAAAAAATCATTTGTATTACAAACCTTTTTTATATTTTTTTGCAAGGAACTCCTTAATTCCAGTGTCAATAAGTATTTATGTATGCTATAATATGATATGACTTTATTTGTATTGACTATAATTTGCATATTATTTGTTTTACTTATATCTTTTTTGTGATATTTTTTATTAAATAAACTGATACTCCAATTTTTTTTCTGACACTCAGTGACAAGTTAATTATATAGGCTAGGCACATAAATTAAAAATCTTATGATTGTGTTTTCCTCCCTTTATTTATTTTCAGTTTTAAGCACTTTTGTTGCAAACATAGGTAGACAGCCCCCGGATTTCGGGGGTATACCTGACTCCCAAAATTTGGGGGAAGGGGGGTGGGGATAAGGAGGGGTGTCCCAAAATTTGTTTTTTCGTTGTATACCTTAAATACCCCATTTTTAGAGTTTTTAGTACAGAGACGAGGAGACCCCCCCAATTTGCAATCTTTAAATATTTTTATTGTTTAGTTTGGCAATAGTTATAGCCAGTTTTTTCTAGGAGGCTGAATTTAAAGCTCACGCCTTAATTTCGGCCACTAAAAAAGAACTTTAAACCTCCACTGATCTTTAAGTGTAACAGAAATTTTAAATTTTAGCACTGGAATAACAAAAATACCTATCGTTTTATTTTAGACCAAATTTTGGGTCGATTGGAAAAACCAGAAAAAACTTATCCAAAAAAATAAAAAAAAGTGGCCGAAATTAAGTCAGTTACCCTATTATTATTAAAAATTATAATCAAATTTATGTTATAGATTACCTTCAGTGTTTTTAGGCATCTGTTCAAGCACAAGATCTTTTAAATAGTCTACAACTTCTCCGGTTATTGTGTTTACAGCAGGTATCTCCTCGTTGGTAATCACATTAGTTGCTGACGAGTGAGAACGCAACCCTGCAACAACTCTTGCTCCTACGTTTTTTAGATATTCTTCGAATTTAATGCCAATTCGACGATTACTAATACTTGATTCTGTGTCAAGTCATTCTTTGATTTTATTTTTAGATAAAATTAAGGTTATACTCTCTCAGTCATTTTACTGGTTTTGGAAATACACAAATAATAGAAATGTAGTAAAACCATCCAAAATTTTCAACCATTAGAAAACTTACCGCTAAACCAGTAACGTATACACTAGATTTCAGTAAACGACACGAACTGGGAAACCATTCACAGAATATTTATTTTTCACTAAATTAAGACCGAAGAACAGTAATAAAAACATAAAAAAACATAAAACATTTAACAGTAATAAAAACATAAAAAAACATAAAACACTTAAACATTTAACATAAAAATTCCATCCAAAACCACGCCTTTTACAATAACGTGTTGCAAAAACTCAAACTCCCCAGCAGAAGCTTTTAAAATAATTCGAACCAGGGAGTTAAAGCCTGTGCACACGCTTTTCGATGCTTCCAGTTCAGTTTTAAAGATTTAATTTGCGCTTTTTTTTCCTTCAATTAAAAATTTTTCGAAAAGAAATTATCTTTTCTTTATTTGGAGAAAAATAATAAGTAGGATAAGTAGGAGTAGGAGTAGAAGATAAGTAGGAGTACGGTAAATATCCATTATGGTTACACTTATGTATATTGAATACTTCATGTATAAACTGCGTTTCAGTGCAAGGTGCCTATATTATTTATAATTAAAAACCAAGCGATTTTATGTAACGTTTAATTGTTTACACGTTCAAACGATTAAAATTTAATTCAGATCAGCTCAGCTCATTTAGTCTAAAAAATTACATATTTGTAGCAAACGTATTTTTTCTTAGCTCAGTACCTTCGTGTCCAGTACCCTCGTGTCCAGTACCCTCGTGTCCAGTACCCTCGTGTCCAGTACCCTCGTAGCCAGTACTCTCGTGTCCTAGAATCATATTAAAACGTTCATTTCTTCATAATTAAACTTATAGTTAACTCTTTTTATAATTTAAAATTTTGTTGTGTTTTTTTTATTCTCACAGACCCAAGTTCAGGTATTTCTTCCTGAAATTCTTCATTTTTGATTTGTAGATTTAAAGCGAGAGTAAGTTCACCGTTTTCCGCAGTAGAAAGAGTTTCGAATGAATGTGAATGATTCAAAATATGAGTTTCATTTAAATTTTCTAGGTTTTGGACGAGTGGTTCCAGAACAATTTGTTCTTCGTGTGTTTTTTTAGTATGGCGTATTAAAGTAGTTAAACTCGCCACCATACCAAAGTAGTTAAACTACCCAAAATAATAATCTACTAATCAGAAATAACAAGCAAATAATAAAACGTTAACATGGAGTAGGCCTGTGCAGTAAAAAATAAGCAAGTAATTGTATAAAAATTAAAGAACAAAAAAAAAATATACAAAAGCAGCAAGTAAAATAAATTTCATCATTAAGTATTACAAAATCAAATCAAGCCAAATGTGCACAAAAATGCCATAGCAGTGCACTACAGTGTCAAAATATCCAAGCTTCTTATAACCTAAAAATAGCTTTAATTAGTTAGCAATAGTAAAAAATAAATAATTCAGTTAATAGGATAAGTCCATACATGTTACTTTTTGTTTTGTTTTTGGACTTAGCATTAATTCTAAGTCCATAAAGTGAACATGGAAAGTCCCTATTTGGACTTAGCAGACTTAGCAGGAAATGACCACTTGGACTTAGATTTTTTCGACACCTCTGGAACTCAGGTAAAAAATCGTTTCTGAGAGCCGGAACAAAAACTAAGTCCAAGTTTGGACAGATATAAGATGTTCTATCTATCTATCTTTCTATCGTTCTATCTATAGCAGGTTCTTGCATAGCGCCCTCGTATTGTTATTTTTTTCGGGCTGGTAATTCAGAGTAGCGAGTTTAAAAAAAATTTGTTGATTAAGTTGGTACTTTTTTGCTACATTTTGTTTTGCCCTAGTGATCATTTTGCCCTAGTGACGACGATATGTGGCTGATCGCGAAAATCAGAATGCAGACGTGCGAATAAAATGTTTTTCTTTAAAAAAAAAAACGCAGAATTTTTTTTACTAATATTAACCATTTTTGGCCGTTAACAAATTTGCATTTAGGTTTGAAATTAAGTAATTTGATAAATAATTATTAAAATATGAGTTTTGATCTTATTATTAAACCGTTTTCGTTAAAAATTTTGAATGGTTTTATTAATAAATAGTCGATTCATTATTGAAATTATCGAAGTCAGCTACTGCATGTTTTATTCGCCTTTAGTCACATTAATTAAACATAAAATCTATCAGGGTGAAAATAGATGAGTAGTAAAGTAACCACTGGTTCTTTGAGAAAATATCACGTGCAGGGAAACACATGACGCAAATAAATAATAATTGGTTACATAACCGCTGAAAACTTTTTTTGAATTTTTCTCGCTCGCGGGTTTATTGTTTATTTCTTCCTGGCGGAGAGCGGTTACGCCCTTAATTTCAGCCTGTAAGACTTTAGCTTTAGTTATTTTGTTTTATGGTAGTGTGTAGTATAAAGTTGTGTGTTTTACTGTTTTTAATAAATTCAAGAATAAGGTGTCTGTTGATTTTTACATCACTAAAGTTCACTAAAGACATTTTTGTACAAACTATAGTTTCTAGTTAAAAATATCATGCTCCTAAATATCATTGCCTTTTAAAGTAAAGACGCTTTTTTATTTCACCTTATACTGATAGTAAGAATTTGGAATGGGTTTGTTTTTAATATTGAATGTTTACTTGTATTCTTCTAATGCACTTTATTTTTAAGACCTTAGCTGAAGTGATTTTTGTTTTGGGTTTATCGTTGATTTTTTAACCTTTTTATAAGATGCTCCGGAGCTCCGGCTATTTGAAGACATAGAGAGCTCCAGAGCTTCAACCAACCTCTGCTTTGAGCAGAGGAAGCTCCGGTCATTTAAAACGAAAGGAGCTCTGAATAAGCAATTTCAAGCTTATTTAAGCTTTAATATGGTGTAAGTTATTTTTTATTCATTACACTTAAAGTATTCTTGAAATTAGCGCAAAAATAATGCGGAGGCCCGAAGGATGCTTCGGGAAGTATCACTTGTTTTTTTTTTGATTTGGCTTACGAACTACTGGCTCATGACGCTGGTAACTTAGAGCATTTGCTAAAATACTTGTGATGGGAAGTTCGGATGTTCCGGGCAAAATTTCGAATTTCGGTTCCTCTTCCAGATTTTTGGAAAACCCTAATTACGGTTCCTGTTTTGAATTTTTAAAAAAACTCAGTTCCGCTGTTCCGGGGGTTTCACAGTGTGATAGGCAGTTTCGGATGTTCCGGGCAAAATTTGGAATAAAAAAATCTTAATTGCTGTTCCTGTTCCGGATTTTTGGAAAATCTCATTTTCGTTTCCGGGGATTCCGTAGTTCCACCCATCACTAAAAATACTGTATGATTGAAAAACCATCTTGTCTGTCGGTAGCTCGCTTCTATAATGAAGAACTCTGAAGGAAAAACATCTGTGGTTTCTTCCGTCGTCGCCACAAATATTTTTACAAATTATTTGTTTAATAAAAGATATCACCATTCTGATTGTGTATAATGTAGTTGAAGGAAATGGTGTAGATTTTATTTCAAACCGACATGTTTCGGACTAATTCCTTAGTCCCTTTTCAAGGCTATGTTACATTTGTTAGGATCGCAGAACCTAATTTAAAGAGTATAATTTTAATTTTATATTGATTAGTAAAAATATATTTTAATTTTAAATTTTATATTGACTAGTAAAAATAATTATAATTTAAATCAGGTTTGTTTAAGCCCTTCGAACAAATGTTAACGGCGCTTACCGGGAGAAAGATAAAACGGCACACAGAAAAATAAAACAAAATAAAATAAAATAAAAAATTAGTAATGCATATTTATATAGCATAAATTTGGCAATTTTCTCAATTGTTTAAATTTTTCACGGAAACCTTTATTTGAATTAATTTTTAAAATATTTGTTACATTTATGATTTATATTGTGAAATTGTTTATAATTACAAGTTATTAATGTTGTGTTTGTTGGTAAAATTAAGGCAAAATTTTTACAAATTATTAATGTTGTGTTTGTTGATAAAATTAAAGCAAAAATTTTTAGGCAAAATTTATTAAAAACTATTGTTTTGTTTGTTTTATAAATGTTTTTAGAAAATTTTTAGAAAAAGATTTAAAAAGATTTTTACACAAATATGCTACAGGCTATTTTGTATTTTTTACTTAAAAAGACTAAAACACATTGTTAAATATTACGAAGCCTTTTTTGCATTGCGAAAATTAGAAGAGCATAGTTGTCAGAAACTGTAAGAGATCGATTAATTGACTTTGCAAACGCTTTTGTAAAAATAGCTTCTTTAAACTTACGTTGAAAACTGTATTTTTCGCGTTCATGAATTTGAAAATTTTTAAACTCTGGTTCGTGAGCCGCGTGTTGGTTAATACGTGCTGTCAAAAAAATAACAAAAAAATAAACATTATCAGCATTTTTTGTTTCGTGTTGGTGAAACAAAAAATGCTGTCAAAGCACGTATTAACCAACACGCGGCTGATTGGAGGCATAACAGAATACGCAACGATATCGTAAATCACAAATTAGATAAATTACCCCCAAATATAGAAAAACACGAACCATACGAACACGAATTTATTTAAATTAGGTTCTGCGATCCCAACAAATGTAACATAGCCTTGAAAAGGGACTAAGGAATTAGTCCGAAACATGTCGGTTTGAAATAAAATCTACACCATTTCCTTCAACTACATTATAAAAATTATTTGGTAACAAAAGAGCCGAAGACCTGTGCACTCTATGGAGAATCACGACGGTTAACTCGATGTACACAAAGGTTTTGAGAAGAATTGGAAATAATTTGTATAAGACCGGAAAAATGAGGAAGAAACAAAATATGCTCAACCAGCTATATTTTAAAAAAAATGTTTTATGTTTATGTTATTTTCGTGTGTTGTGACCCTGTTTTTTTGTTAACCAACGTCATATACAAATTATTTTTAAATCTGCTCGAGACCTTTGTATACATGGAATTAACCGTCGTGATTCTTCATGAAACATCCGTTATCAATCTGGTTGGGTCCACCCGCAGAGTTTTATCCTTTCCTATAGGCACCTTGCTACTGGAACTCAATTTATACATGAAGTATGCAATACACATAGTGAGTAAATAATGGATAATTACCGTATCTCCTACTTATCTTTTGTAGTATGCAGATCAATCGATTAAAAGTGCGCGAAATTTCGATCGCTTTATCTGCATACTACAAAAGATAAGTGGGAGATACGGTAATTATCCATTATTGTGACGCTTATGTATATTGCATACTTCATGTATAAACCAAGTTCCAGTGCAAGGTGCCTATAGTTCCCCGTGGCTTCGGCCATTACAAGCGGAGGGGACTCTGGAGAGACACAAATTGGATTTATTACACCGTTGTTACTATGACAGAATGAGTTAAAATTATCATTAAACTACTCGTAACTGTGACTCTTTTTATCTTTTAAGACACGGACACTGTAAACGTTATGAGTCAGACTCGTTTTGATTTTAAACCGATTGTGACTTTTTATGTCAGAGTAGCGGCGACACGTATTTTTGGCCTATTTTTGTTGTGTGCAATAAATAAATTTAAAAAAAAAATAAGATTTAGTTAAAAAATTGCAAATCATTCTGTGCCTTTTTTCTTTATTTATGCTTAGAACAAAAATTAAGCTAAGACCCAGCTCCGAAAGGAAAAGTTAATTTATAATAAAATTCCAATTAATTTTACACAAATTCTCAACTACAGCCTGGCTTTTAAGTCTTGTTTGTTTTTTGTCCAAAAGTCAGCCCAAAGGGAAAAGTCCAAAAGACATTTTGGACAAGCCGAAATTGTCCTTTGTACAAGCGAAAGTTGTCCTGTGGGCAGTCAAAACAACGTTGGAATATTTCAACTTTGGACACGTTGGAGTGTTTTGGACACTTGTTTGTCCTTTGGGCATTTCGGATTGTCCTTCGGACTGCCATTTGGAGAAATTAAACGAAGCGTTCATGATTTTTCTTAAGGACAACCTTTTTACATATTGTCCAAAGGACATTTTTGGATTGTTCTAAGGACCACTGGCTTGTTCAACAGTAGTGTTTAAAAAGCACTGACCTGACACATTTAATTAATTATTGATTAATTATTTGCCACTAACATCCAAGTAACTAATTATTGATTAATTATTTGACCACAAAATGCATTTGATTAATTATTGGTTAATTAATGACCTAAAATTTGCAACTAATTAATTATTGATTAATTATTAAAAAATTAATTCGATAAATTCGTAAAAAAGTACTAATTAATTAAATTTTATAAAGTAATGATAATTAATGTCTAAAACCTTTATATAAGCGTCTCTTTTTGGTAAAAGTTTTGCAACTACAGCTAATAAACCTTTACTTTCTTTGTGATCCATCTAAATTGGTAGAGAAAACATAGTTTCGGTTTTAGTTTTTATGTTTACTCAAATTAATTTTAGTATAAACTCTATTCTGTAATTATTTTAGTGTACTAGTAAGAAACCTTTAATTCTAGTATAGTATAGTATAGATCGCTCGGCTTTAATTCTAGTATAGTATAGTATAGTATAGTATAGTATATTATAGTATAGTATAGTATAGTATAGTATAGTATAGTATAGTATAGTATAGTATAGTATAGTATAGTATAGTATAGTATAGTATAGTATAGTATAGTATAGTATAGTATAGTATAGTATTAGTATAGTATAGTATAGTATAGTATAGTATAGTATAGTATAGTATAGTATAGTATAGTATAGTATAGTATAGTATAGTATAGTATAGTATAGTATAGTATAGTATAGTATAGTATAGTATAGTATAACATGTCTGGTTTTAATTCAAGTATAGTATAGTATGGTATAGTATAAAACCTCAAATAATTCTAGTATATAGTATAGTATGGTATAGTATAAAACCTCAAATAATTCTAGTATAGTAAGTAGTATAGTAGTATAATTCTAGTATTGTAAATTAAGTTTGTTCTATAAATAATCAGCTCATGCGAGCATTTCAATAGTAGGCATACCTGGTCACAACTAGTGATGCTTTCCTATCCTCCAATATCATGCTCTGAAGATCAGACTATTTAAAACGGAGGAAACTTCGGAGCTCCGCTCTTAAATGAACGATTTTAATCAGGCTTGAAATACATTTAACCTTACCAAGAATATATAACACAAGAGAATGTCCGACTGTACACTAAATTTTTGACCAAAATTTTGCGAGAAAAGCCGCACTTTCAATTTCGTGTGCGACTTTTCTCGCAAAAATCCGCCATTTTCTGCTAGTTTTCCCGCGCTGCGATTTTTTACACAGTGTTAGTTTTCTCGCAGTGGGGACTGCGACTTCTTTCGCACTCTATGCTGCTTTATTCGCACTGCGAGTCGGGCTGCACAACAAAAAAAAAATAAAAACAAAGCGGAGCGAAAATTTTGTGTTTAAATGAGTAAAAGTCGTTTTTTTACCTTAAGATGTTAAAACTTTTTAGTTTTAATGAAATAAAGTAACTTTCAAACGTTTTAAAATTAAATAAAACAAGTTTCGAAGTGTTTTACTTCATTAAAAATGACTACCAGCGTCTGTATTTTTTTTGTTGCGCAGCCAGACTCGCAGTGCGAAAATAATCGCAGTGCGAATAAAGCAGCATAGAGTGCGAAAAAAGTCGCAGTCCCCCACTGCGAGAAAACTAACACTGTGTTAAAAATCGCAGCGCGGAAAAACTAGCAGAAAATGGTTGATTTTTGCGAGAAAAGTCGCACACGAATTCAAAAGTGCGAGTTTTCTCGCAAAATTTCGGTCAAAAATTTAGTGTATAGTCGGACATTCTTTTGTGTTATATATTCTTGACCTTACTATATACACATTTTTAAGACTATTTTTATCGTTCAAATAAGTTTTTAAAAAATAGTTTATAAAAAGATTTAGACAAAAAATTTATGGCATCACTCCTTAATTATTATTCACAAAATTAGTATAAAAAAAGGGCGAAGCTTCGGATGTTGCTCCGGAGTTTCTAAAAATGGAGATCCTAAGCTCGGAGTTGATTTTAACAAAAAAATTAAGGCTGGCAAGCAGCACTAAGGTAACAAGTAGAAATACGTCGTTAATGTAACAAAGCGACTTAAAGTCAGATTGATTTTTATACTGATTGTGACTCTTTGTGTCAGAGTAACGACAAATAGTACAGTACGCCTAGTTTAAAAATTTTCGGAACAAACAAAAACTTGTTTTTAATGATGATGCGAACTGAATACAAAGAGACGGCGTTTATAAAGCATTTGAAAAGTGTCAAATCGTTCGTCTGATCTGGCGTTCCCAGAATCGAAGAAAAATATTACCGGTATTCGAAAAAAGTCATAAACTTTAGTAAAAGCCTAAAAAAGCACCAATTACCGAGGAAAATCGCCAAATAAACAATATTTGATGATTCCACACACAAAACATACAAATACGAAGCGATTTTTTTAAATAATCTGTAAATTCCAAGTAATTTTCGTAAATTGTTGATAAAAAATCATAATAAATTAAAAGAACTCGTGAATATGCTCATAGCGGATGTTACGCAATCTTAGCCCCAATTCTATCATTAAAATTGTAGTCTTCTGGGCCGGAAATCACAAAGCGACTCTATTCATGGGCTAACTCGGCCCCGGGCTTGCCCCCAACTACGGTGTTTTCCGGGGCCAACTTGTTAGCCCCGGAATATACCGTAGTTAATCAGGGGGCTAGCCCCGGATTACCTAACACCGAGCTAGCCCATGGATTAACTCGCTTCGTGAATTCCGGCCCTAATAATCGGGTTTTTGATTACTGCCCTTTTCACCAGTAAATTGATTTTAAAAATTCCCGAACTTTCTCCGAACTTCCGAAAAATTTTAATTTTCGAATCCCTTACAAATTAACAGAATAATTGCTGTTTAAAAAAAAAAACCACCAAGAAACCCAATACATAAAATTTGCATTAAATAAATTGTATGCTAACAAAATGGTTGTCAAAAACACAAAAATAACGCGATTTTTAGGGATTGTTTGCTAGCAAACGAGGAAATCTGCAGCCGGTCCACTTAACGCGTGCTTACTAGGTGCTATGTTAGCACGCTGTTTAAAACTCTTATTTAGTGATGTGCCCCGAGCTCCAAAGCGGAGCTCCGTTTTAAAAGAAAAACTTTATTAAAGTTGCAAAATTATTACTAAATGTATGATACCAAACTTGGAAAAAAAAATAAATTGGCAGCATTAAAGGGCAGAAATTATTGTTAAGTTGGTCCAAGAGCCAGATTAATATTAATCAAAAA
>JASAMX010017406.1:0-23165 GCA_030248175.1 Microlaimidae sp. YZB2_3
TTTTAAGAATTATATCATATGAAAACAGGTATAAAGAGTACTAAAATCTCCACTGGATACACTGTAAATATTGTTAACGTTAGTGGCTGGGTCAATTACTTCAATTGATTATCTATGGACCAGAAAGTACAATCAATTTTGTCTTTTAAACTTAAACAATAGTTTTTTAATTGTATACGTAAAAATTTTAATTCATTTTAAATCCCTTATTTAAGAAGTGGAGTTCCGGAGCTCCTTCTGCTTCAAATGATCGGGGCCTCAGACCATAATGCTAAAGAATAGGAACATCATAAACTTAAAAGCAACAAAATGTTTGATCATTATAAATTTAAACCTTTTTTTAAACTTAAGACTTACATGAAGAGGTGGATTTAATGGTTTTAAATTTAAAACGTATGATATTTTAGGTTAAAAGCGAGGAATGTGTTCCGTATACCTATGGTTACTGCAGTCTAGAAGACGAGTTAAGTGATCTCCCTATTCTTTCTGAAGCAGACTGCTTCAATCTTTGCCAAACTCAGGTTCAAATTTATATCATTTGTTTTTTTAACAGAAAAATAAAACTAACTTAAGTTAAAATATACGAATGTATTTTAATTAAAATTAAAATATAGAAGTATTCAATTACCTAAAATAAGAAATTTGGGTTTTTGGGGTTTCTATAATATACTTTAATTTTTATAATTTTTCAGGAAATAAACCAATTTTAAGCAAAAAACCTAAAAATATTTTGACATTCATCTGTTTCCAAATGTCAACGTGGATTTTAGCGTTTTATTAATTCTGGGAACATCAAAATATTAAACTAAAATTCACCCCCACCCCCCCCCGGAAAAACCCAAACGTTTTTACAAGAGTATGAACCAGCCTTAAAGTGTATAAAATACTTTGTTCATAGTATTTAAAGAATAAACATCAAAAGTTCAAATTTCAAAAATTCGGGTTTCAGAACGCTTTTTGAGTTTTTTAACTGCTTATATTTTCTCTTTAGGTCAAAATAATGTAACAAAAATACAAAAAAACCTTAAAAAGTCGCGAACTAAAATCCAACTTTTTGATTTTTCTTTTGGAAACTTAGAACGAAGAATGAACCAGGCCTAAGAATTCAAAATTTTGAGCATTGCTAATTTTATCTTTAAACTAATTAAATTAGTGTTTATGATTAATATTGTAACCAAACTTTTGCACCAAAAAATCCAAATAAACTAAAGCTGAATTTAAAGCGTACACTTATATCATACTTACCGTAAAAAAAACCCTGTAAAAATAGATTTTTCACAACGATTACGTTTATATAGTTGGGGACTTGGGGAACGTGGGATGGCACATATCAAAGTTAAACTTATAGAGACTGTCTCAGTGGAAAATTCCAACTGAAAATTTGAAGTCGATCATACCTAAGCTTACAAGTAAACCGGAACAAATTTTCTATTTACGGCACTAAGGTTCAATTTTTCATCTCCGATACCTAACAAATTGGTGACGGTTTAAAGTTGCTAATATATTCAAATACCCGTTTATTTTTTTGAAAAAAAAGCAACCCCAGGGGAAAAGCCGGGCAAAGTAACCACTCGTTCTTCGAGAAAATCACGGTAGAGAAAACCCGACGCAGTATTATATTTGGTTACATCATCTCTGCCTCTTTTTTTTATTAGACCCCAATAAAATCCAAATTTCGCCTGAGGTTTTTAACTTTAGTTGGCCGGTCGCTTTGGATTAAGCTGTAATAGCATATAAATATATTGGTATTTAAAAAGTATTATTTTTAGGAAGAAAATGAAAATACTTCATTTTGAACATTGGTGCAATAATTCGAGAAGTTTTAACTATTTATGTGAATTGCTTTGCTTTATAAATATTTAATTGTGCGTTTTTGAATAATAAAAGAATAATGAACTTATAAATATAAAAAAATCTGTTAAAAACTATGAAATGAAATAAATTACTAGCCTTAAAAAATGCTCTAAGAATAGAGCAGGAAAAAGGGGCGATTTTTCCCTGGGCGTATGTTTAGACAGAAAAGATGTGGACTAGTCTGAGATGGAGATTATGTGGACTATAGGAAATTTGCATTTGGTATGGGCGGCTGCTCACTGAATAAAAAATTCTACCATATGATAATGATTTGTTTATACATTGATCTAATCACACAGCACTGTTGCATTTTTTTAGTTTGATGAAATGTCAATTGAAAAAATTATACTCACAGCAATTTTTGAAAAGCGTGAAATCGCCACTTTTTTAATTAGACGGTTATATTTGTATGTGTAAAAAACAACTATAAATTTGAAGAAGTGGCGATTTCTCGCTTGTCAAAGATTGGTGTGAGTATGATTTTTTTCAATTGACATTTCATCAAACTTAAAAAAATGCAACAGTGCTGTGTGATTAGATCAATGTATAAACAAATCATTATCATATGGTAGAAATTTTTATTTATTGAGCAGCTGCCCAAACCAAATGCAAATTTCCGATAGTCCACATAATGTCCATCTCAGACTAGTCCACATCTTTTATGTCTAAACATACGCCCGGGGAAAAATCGCCCCTCTTTCCTGCTCTATTCTTAGAGCATTTTTTAAGGCTAGTCTACCACTTTTTTGAATTAAATTAAAAAAAATAGGCCAATAAACTGTAGTTTTAGCTGCGCAATGACATATTTTTATAATCATTCGGTTGCCGAGATATACATTTTTAACAATTTTAATATTATACTTAAAACATATATTATTTATCAATAAAAAGTAGTTCCTAAGAAGTATTGCGCAATTTTCTACTATTTAGAAGGAACCCATGTTTTTTTGTTTTTTTTGTTTTTTTTTTTGATCAATCAGTAACGAGGGAGGAATACTGGTTTTAAGATATAAGGGTTTGAAAAATGTTATATTAATAATAAGGAGAAGTAGAACATAATACTAAATTTACCCACGTTCTTAGTTTGCGCGGTTCCGTGGGGCTTAGTCTCCGTGTGGCGCTCCCGCGCCACCGATAATTCGTTTATAATAAAAAAATAATAAGAAAAAGATGAGTTTAAATTGCAATATTTACCCACGTTGTTTAATTATAGTTAGTGCGCTGCAGTGGCGCTCAAGACAAGGTTTATCTACGTTCTCTAAATATAGTTGGCCCGATGGCGTGCACCAATGATTGCAATTATAATTTTTAAAATAAAAATAATAATAAGAAGAAGATGAATTTAGATTACAAAAATTACCCACGTTGTTTAATTATAGTTAGTGCGCTGCTGTGGCGCTTAAGACAAAGTTTATCTACGTTCTCTAGATATAGTTGGCCCGATGGCGTGCACCAATGATTGCAATTATAATTTTTAAAGTAAAAATAATAATAATAAGAAGATGATAAACATAAATTACAAATTTTATCCAGATTTTCTGATTATAGTTGGTGTGGTACCGCATGGTTAAATCGCCGCGTGAACGATGAAAGAATATTGATTGTAAGATATAATGAGCGTTAGAATTATAATAATAAATAGAAGAAGATGAACATAAATTACTAAAAATTTTCCCGACGTTCTCTAATTATAGAGTGCACGGTGCTGTGAGGCTAAGGGCTGGTTCATACTTATGACAAAACGTCCTTTGGACAAAGTCCAAAAGATAATTTTATAAAAGCGAAAACGTCCTTTGGACACGCCAAAACGTCCTTTGGACTTTTTCCTTTGGACGAAGTATGAACGCTACTTAGAATTTGTTCTTTGGACAAAGTCCAAAGGACTTTGTCCAAAGAAAGTCCTTTGGACTTTCTTTGGACAAAGAAAGTCCAAAGGACTTTCTTTGTCCTTTTTTCGTTTTCGCTTTTATAAAATTTTGTCCTTTGTTCTTAAGACAAAGTCCAAAGGACAAAATCCAAAGGGAAAAGTTCAAAGGACAAAAGTATGAATACGTTGTCCTTTGGATTTTGTCCTTTGGACTTTTTCTTTTGGGCTTTTCCCTTTGAACTTTTCTTTTTGGATTTTGTCTTTTGGACAAAGTCCAAAGGAAAAAGTCCTTTAGACTTTGTCCAAAGGACGTTTTGTCATAAGTATGAACCAGCCCTAAACCGCCGCGTTGCGCTCCCGCGCCACCGACACTTATTATTATTTTTTAATAAAACTTTGAATTAATTTTGTCATCAGTAATGCAAGAATTAAAAAAAGTACTCTGTTGTTTTCGCCGTTTTCCGCGCGGTTGAAGCAGATGGCGCTGGGAACTGGTTCCGTTTCTGCCACCAATTAAAACCGGTCTGCTTTTTTGTGCGGTTTCTATGAAGGGCTGTTCGTTGTATGCTGTGTACAATCCAATGATTGCAATTATAATTTTTAGAACAAAATAATTATAAGAAGAAGAGGATGAACATGAATTACAAAATTTACCCACGTTCTTTAAGTATATTTGGCGCGATGCTGTGGGCTAAATTGCAGGGTGGGACCCCCGCATCACCGATGATTGGAATAATAAGTTTGAAATATAAATAATAGTAAGAAGAAAAATATGATAAACATAAATTACAAAATTTACCAGGTGCTATAGTTATAGTTGTCGCGGCGCCGTGGGGCTAAAGCGTAGTGGGCGCTCCCGCGCCACCGATGATTGAAATTATTTTTGTAGAATAAAAAATTACAAGAAGAAGATGATAAACATATATTACAAATTTTATCCACATTCTCTGATTATAGTTGGTGCGGTACCGCAGGGTTAATTCGCCGCGTGAACGATAAAAGAATATTGATTCTAGCAAAAGACGAAACAAAGTTTCGAAAAAAAAAGCCTTATATTAAATGGAATAGTATAAAGCTACATAAGTCTAAAAACTAAATGCCAGAAAAGACTGAAACAAGTCTCTTTAAAACCTGTAAATTAATAACAGATTTTGTGAATTTTTCAGAAAAACAAAACCGAATAAAAACAATACGTGTAAAAGCTTTAGTTTGCGTTTTTTAACCATTAATAAAACTTAATTCACATATATTTCTCTCAAAGTGGATTAACTTTTACATGAGTTAACCAGCTGTAAATACCACAGTATTAGTTAAGTCACACGTCGTCAAAACGATACAAAAAAAGTATAACGCAAGCGTCACAGTAACCATGAAAAATTTCTGTCAAAATAAGTTATCGCATTGCGCATTAAATTTTGTAATTTATCATTATTTTCGTATAAAGCAAAACGTACCGCCATATTAACGGCTTTTTAAAATCAAATATCAAGTTTTAAGTCCGAAAAACATTGAAAAATTCAGATTTAATATAAGGCGACTTTTAATTTAACAGATACATTGACAGCTAATTTGTTTTATGTAATAAATAGAAACATTAAAGAAAAAGTCGCCTTATATTAAATCTGAATTTTTCAATGTTTTTCGGACTTAAAACTTGATATTTGATTTTAAAAAGCCGTTAATATGGCGGTACGTTTTGCTTTATACGAAAATAATGATAAATTACAAAATTTAATGCGCAATGCGATAACTTATTTTGACAGAAATTTTTCATGGTTACTGTGACGCTTGCGTTATACTTTTTTTGTATCGTTTTGACGACGTGTGACTTAACTAATACTGTGGTATTTACAGCTGGTTAACTCATGTAAAAGTTAATCCACTTTAAGAGAAATATATGTGAATTAAGTTTTATTAATGGTTAAAAAACGCAAACTAAAGTTTTTACACGTATTGTTTTTATTCGGTTTTGTTTTTCTGAAAAATTCACAAAATCTGTTATTAATTTACAGGTTTTAAAGAGACTTGTTTCAGTCTTTTCTGGCATTTAGTTTTTAGACTCATGTAGCTTTATACTATTCCATTTAATATAAGGCTTTTTTTTCGAAACTTTGTTTCGTCTTTTGCTAGAATTTCCGTCTTTTAATGCATTAAATTCAATGTCATTTATTAAAGATATAAAACATTAAAAAATTTACTCATTTTAAAAGAAACGTCATGGTGTCCTCATGATATGAATACAATTATTTTCATATCCAAAACTTCAATGTAATTTTAAGCAGTATACTATACAAAAATTAAGTCTGGGTAACTCCGTAAAATTGTATGGAACCTGAAAGAACCATATAAAATAGTGTGTTTTTCTTCTGTTTAAATTTTTTTGTTAGACCTGATTTAACCACTTTTTTTGGAAATTAGCTTTATTTGGACTTTTGTTTTGTGCTTGATTTTTCTGGATTGATGGTTTATTTTTAAACAACAAAACCACACCATTGTAAATGGTTTTTCCAGGTTCCATACAATTTTACGAGGTTACCCAGATACCAGTCTTTTCTCGCATTAAATTTTTGGAGTGATTGTAGCTTCATAGTATTCCATATAAAAAAGAGTTTTTTTCTGTTTCGATTTTGATAAATTTCCGTCTATTGAAACATTGTACCCCGCAGCGCTCACACGTCACCAAAGATTTATTTCATTTTATTTTTTAAAATATTTTTATTGTTGCCATATGGCTGCTAATTAGTGGTAAGGATATTTTTTCGCTCTTCTCGTTGAAAATTAGTAATTTTTATAAAAAAGGTAAGGAATTATAATTTAAACCAAAAAAATAACCACAAGAGAATGTGTATTACTGAATGAAGTTACTTAATATGTAATGAGATAAGATAATGAGCGTTAAAATTATAATAATAAATAGAAAAAGATAAACATAAGTTACAAAAAATTTTCCCAACGTTTTCTAATTATAGTGTGGACGGTGTTGTGGGGCTAAACCACCGCGTGGCGTTCCCGCGCCACCGAAGCTTATTTTTTTTTAAAATAAAACTTTGAATTAATATTGTTATCAGTAATGCAAGAATTACAAAAAGTACTTCGTTGTTTTCGCCGTTTTTCGCGCGGTTGAAGTAGATGGCGCTGGGAACTGGTTCGGTTTCCTCCACCAATTAAAACCCGTCTGCTTTTTTGTGCGGTTTCCATGAGGGGCTGTTCGTTGTCTGCTCTGTACAATCTTATTTTTGCCAAGAGGCTGTTATTGTGCGGTTGGGAGTTTTTATTTGTGTATTTTTTTAATTTATTATTTTGATCAATAAATCGATAACAAGGACATAAATGAAAAAAAGTGGCCCCTAAGAAAGTTGCGTAATTTTTTCTTCTTTCCAATGAGCCCATGTTTATTTTTGATCAATCAGTAACGAAAGAGGTATATCGATTTTAAGAATTGAGCTTTAGAATAATAATAATAAGAAGAAGGAGATGAACATGAAACTCAAAATTTACCCACGTTTTCTAATTATGGTTGGCGCGGCGCCACGGGGCTAAATCGCCCCGTGGTGCTCCCGCGCCACCCATAGTAAAAGATAGGTTTACTTTGTTAATTTTATAATAACTTATTAAAAACAACTGTCAAAAATGTATTAAAAATGATATTTTTACAACTGTATAATTTTAGGTTTTGAAAACGTTTTTAATAATATTTTTTGCAAAATAATATATTAAGAATTACTGAACAAATTTAAGTTACAGAAAGGTTTTGAAGAGGATTTGCATAATAATATTAGTAAAAAAAGGTGGGATAAAAATAGACACCAAAAATACCCGAAAATGTTCACAGGATACAATATTTAAACAAAAAAGCCAAAAAAGTGTAAACTATAATTTAAAAACTATATACATCACAGAATATACTAAATAATAATTTATAAATCCATTAATAAAACGTAAAATTTTTTTTAATTTGACTCCTACATTTAGCGCTATAAACATTTCACATCTTATATTTTTTACGGACAAACTTAGGAGTCAAATTGGAAGGGATGGTGCGTTTTATTTATGAATTTTTATTCAGTTTATTTTGTCGTGTATTTATGTGTTTTGATCAAAAACCATTTCTCGTAAAATATTTTTGTGTATTTTTTGATTTACGTTTTTATCCCGCTTTTTTATTACTAATATTTTGCAAAATCCCTTTTAAGACGACTGCACATTCGAATTTTTCTTGTAATTTTTAATATTATATTGAAAAGAAAATCACTATTTATGTTCATATTGATTCAATATGTAAGCCGTAACACGCGCACGCGTTAAAATATTCCATTACCCATCTTTATTCATTGTAAAAATGTTAAATAATAAGTCGTTTAAATTTTTTATTTAACTTTAAACAAACAAGCAAACAAGTAAGTAATGTCATGCTATATTTACTTTTAAAAAATTTCAATGAAACGATTTCATTTGTATCCCTTCGTCTTCAGAAGAGCTGAAGCTATCATCGCTGGTTCCCTGAAGTATAATCTCTGGAATAGTAATTGATTTTATCGATTTTTGAGACGCCCGTTCGAATTCCTGGACTTCCATGTCCAGAAACTCCACTTCCATATCTTTCGGGCCGAAAAATTTGGCGGAAAGACGAGCAGGCTGTTCATTTTCCGGGTAGGACCTATCTGATGCTGGTGAAATGGACCTACGAATGCACCGCGTTCGTCCTTTTTCACTGGAATTATTTGAATCGTTTCCCTCCGGCTCCGCGGGACAGTTTGTACCCGTGGCAATTTTAGGGAAATAACGCCTTATCTAAATGTACATATCGTCGTTAATCTGACTCAAAGGGTCACAATCATTATAAAATCACCGTGACTCTGACTCATTTTATTTAGATTATTTGTATTTAAGATATAAAATGAGTCAGAGTCACGTTGATTTTATAATTATTGCGACTTTTTGTGTCAGAGTAACGACGATTTTACATGGGTGAATGAAAATTAAAATTCTGGAAACAAGATACTGATATTTTTGTATTAAGAATTTTATACGGCCAAGCGTAATTACAACGAAAAACTCTTAAATCCTACGTAAAAGGAAATTTTTTGTTGAAGTTATATAGACACCTAGCACTGGAACTCGGTTTATACATGAAGTATGCAATATACATAAGCGTCACCATAATGGATAATTACCGTACTCCTACTTATCTTTTGTAGTATGCAGATCAACCGATCAAAATTTCGCGCGCTTTCTATCGGTTGATCTGCATACTACGAAAAGATAAGTAGGAGTACGGTAATTATCCATTATGGTGACACTTATGTATATTGCATACTTCATGTATAAACTGCGTTTCAGTGCAAGGTGCCTATAGCCACATGTTGTTTCATTTTTTTGATAGTAAACTTTCTAGACGGAACATAAAAAGCAGGCACTTATTTACATACTATGCTCTGTCTTTTTATATCCACATCAGCGAGTTATTAAAGATCCCACGACGAAGTAATCACCAGAAGTATCACATAAGTTTTATAAGGCGACTATGAAACGCGCTATAACAGCTTTTTTTTTTTTATTTATTTATTTAAAAGAAAGAAATACATACAGTGTAAATACAATGCAGTACATCAAACTAATAAACAACAGCTGCACAGGTAATAATATAATTACAGCTAATGTGAGCCGCTAAATGTCAAACTAATACAACATACAACACAAAAAAAAGAATTTACATATGTAGAAAAATAATTATTGTGGAAAAAAAACAAACTATAAATAGGGAACAAAATTACATCAAATAACTTCGAAATGTTTATTTAATCTAAATTTAAAGATATTTAAAGAAGAAGAGCTAACTACGTGGTTTGGAAGTTTGTTCCACAAGTTTATTACTCGAGAGCAGCCTGTGATTTTAAGCTGAATAAGTTGAAGCTAAAAATAAAATAATATTAACTTATACATAACCACTATCTCAAACAGTACAAACAAATGTGAACTCATTGCCTGCCAGTGATTTCAAAACTAAGTAAGTAAGTTGGATTGAGGACTGAAAATCGGGTTGGCACCTGTTGAAACTTCTCGATTTTTTTGATTGGAAAACCGCGCTAAAAATGCTGAACGTGCTAATACTCAACTGAACATTGTACTGAACGTGCAATCAGCTGCACGAAAGCCATGCTCAAGCAAGTTAAACGGCACTAAATGCAAATTATTTATAAAATGAGATTCGTAAATTGAATGTATCCTACTTTGTGAATCTGTTAATGTTTTTTTGTGTATAAAAATGAACAGAGTACAGCTACTTACCACAGCGCTCCTATAAACAATTTATTTCCTAATATATGTGTGTAACAAAAATTGTATATAAAAATAATCCCTTTCTGATATTTTGCTCTTTTTAGCTATTTAAATAAAATAAAAAATGACTAAATCTCAGTAAGAGCTATAAATTCCTGAATATAATGTAAAGTACAACGGTAGTAGGCTAAGTAATGAATTTTTTTGACAAAAAAAATTTTTCACAGTTTTTCAGAAAATTGAAATGCTAATAAGGGCTAATAATTCCTGAATATAATGTAATGTACAACAGTAGTAGGCTAAGTAACGAATAGAGTTTTTGACAAAAAAAAAACTTTTCACACTTTTTCACAAAATTGAAATGCTAATAAGGGCTAATAATTTCTGAATATAATGTAATGTACAACAGTAGTACGCTAAGTAACGAATAGAGTTTTTGACAAAAAAGAAAACTTTTCACACTTTTTCACAAAATTGAAATGCTAATAAGGGCTAATAATTCCTGAATATAAAGTAATGTACAACAGTAGTAAGCTAAGTAACGAAAAGTTTTTTGACAAAAAAGAAAACTTTTTACAGTTTTTCACAAAATTGAAATGCTAAGGGCTAATAATTTCTGAATATAGTGTAATGTACAACAGTGCTAAGTAACGAATAGAGTTTTTGACAAAAAAAAACTTTTCACACTTTTTCACAAAATTGAAATGCTAATAAGGGCTAATAATTTCTAAATATAATGTAATGTACAACAGTAGTAGTCTAAGTAATGAATAGAGTTTTTGACAAAAAAAACTTTTCACACTTTTTCACCAAGTTTAAATGCTAATAAGGGCTAATAATTTTGAATATAATGTAATGTACAACAGTAGTAGCCTAAGTAATAAATAGAGTTTTTGACAAAAAAAACTTTTTACACTTTTTAACAAAATTGAAATGTTCTCTTTTACAATTTGACAACCATATGTATCGAAGGTACACGTACTTAAATTTCGTCGTTAGAACGGCAAAATGAGCCACATTTTGTATAAAATAAAAAAAACTCATTTTGAATTTCCAACAGTTCCTTACTAACTACGAAATGAGTCAAAATTACGTGCATTTTATAATGACAATTCGTCGTGATTACAACACAAAAAGTGACGATTAGCATAGAATCAACGTGACTCTGACTCATAACGGTTAGAATAATTGTGTACAGTATAAAATCAACGTGACTCTGACTTATAACGTATATATTAATTGTGTACAGTATAAAATCAACGTGACTTTGACTTATAACGTATATATTAATTGTGTACAGTATAAAATCAACGTGGCTATGACTTATGACGTTTATATTAATTGTGTACAGTATAAAATCAACGTGACTCTGACTTATAATTTTTATAGTATTTGCGTTTATAAATAAAAACGGTCACAGTTAAGAGTAGTTTATAACGACCCTGACTTATTCTGTCATGGTATAGACGTCTTGTTTATGCACTGGTGCAATAGGGAGCCAATCATAGGTACAGCCTGCAGCATACCACGGTAAGGTCGAGGCTGTGGCGCAGTGTCAGATCTTACATCTAGCATACTGAAGGTCCCAGGATCGAGTCCCCGCTGAGACACACTGCATTGTGATAATATTCTTTGTTTATATTGTTATATGTAGTAGTTGGTTGCGCAATTAGTGCTGAGTAACATCGGCTTTGCGTATTCTGCTTTATGCAAAATAAATAATTTTTTTTAAAAAGTTTTATCAACATCAGTCGGTAAAAAACTAAGGTTGGCTATTACAAGTTCAGGTTCAGTATCTAACTTTATAATTTAAAAAAACAAAAACAGCCAATTTTTTCGGTTTTTTCTGCATAAAAACTCAGCTCAAAGCCGTTTTATAAGTTGTTTTTTTTGTATTTTTTTAAGAAAAATTTAGCTCATTGACCATCATACATCTGGTCGTCACAGTAGTCTGAATTTTGAACCACAGAAAAACATAAACAAGACAAAATATCCTTTGTAAAAAAAAGCACAACAAATAGCTTAAGTGTATTTCCCACCCACTTTTATCAGAACAACCGTTACAAAATTTAGTTTTCGTTTTTTTAAATCCAAACAGCGGCTTAGCTAAACAACGTTTTATTTTTAAAACTAAAACGTAACTGACGATAAATCTCATTTCTCATTAAAAATTTAGACCAACTAGGAAAAGTTTTTATGATACAATGAGCATATAAATTTGTATCTAATAAAACTATAAAACAACTTAAACAATTTTTTTTTGTTTATCGTGCCAAATAAACAAAAAAAGAACAAATTAAAAAAATACCCTTTCTGATATGTGATTGTAGGGCTGTTTGGCGGAATTTGCATACAACAGAACGGCTTGCCTTGGAAACTGGCGTTTCATAGAGAGCGGGGAGTTCATATCGCAGACGGTTGTGGGAGCGCTTCTGCTTCTGGCCAAAGACTTCAGCCTGGGTCTCGGACTGAGACTTAAATTAGCTAAACAAAGCTAAGGTTTAAACTTTATCACTTTAATATTTTTCTGGCAATGTTCCAACGCAGTTTCAAGCTAAAGGTTTAAACTTTATCACTCTAATATTTTGCTGGCAATGTTCCAAGGCAGTTCCAAGCTAAAGGTTTAAACTTTATTACTCTAATATTTTGCTGGCAATGTTCCAAGGCAGTTCCAAGCTAAATGTTTAAACTTTATCACTCTAATATTTTGCTGGCAATGTTCCAACGCAGTTCCAAGCTAAAGGTTTAAACTTTATCACTCTAATATTTTGCTGGCAATGTTCCAACGCAGTTCCAAGCTAAAGGTTTAAACTTTATCACTCTAATATTTTGCTGGCAATGTTCCAACGCAGTTCGAAGCTAAAGGTTTTAACTTTTACGCTTTAATATTGTTGGAACATTTCCAACGCAGTACTGCAGCTTCTATGGAAATGAAGTTTTATCCCGTCCGCCGATAATCATTTTAATATCGTTTGCATAGAAAAGTTTGATTTTAGGTTCTGCTCCACAGTGCACCATGGTGTGCTGAACATTAATAAAAAAATTTATAAACCATGTACAGATCGTTTGACAACCCACCGATTTATGCTCACGGTTTCAATTGCTTGCGGAAAGTTTTAAAATAATTACGCTAACTACATTAAGAGCAGTGAACCGAAACTTTGTATTTCTCATACAAAAAAAAAACATGCTTCCTCAAAATTTGCATATAAAATATCATAAATACATCCGAATTTTTATGAGAAAAAATGTGTTTGCAACGTCCAACGTAAGCAAACAAAACACACCGTGGCTGGTGTTTGGTAATAAAACAAAAAATTATCCGAAATAACCAAGCGATATTCTTGCTAATATCTGGACAATCGCTGAAAATTATTTTTTTGCAATACAATTTTTTACTCAGTGAAAACTGACGCATTGATTGATAGCAAAATCCAAGCGAAAAAATGCGCCATGATTTGGTATACCGCACCTTTAAGTTCAATTTGTTTTACACTTTTTCAAAAAAGTTCATGGAAAAAAATTTAATTTAGGGTAATCTAAAGACAAAAATTTTAATTATATTGCTCAATAAATTTAGGAAACTCACCTCAAAGTTATAAATCACCTTAATTTGTATGCGCCCTAAGAGGGTCCTGTCGCTATATTTTAGCCCATTATAGGCCCCGAAAGGTCACACAAGTCAAATGAGAGCATTAAGAACTCCTAATGAGGGCATTAAACTCACAATGAGAGCATTAAAAACTCTACTCATTCGCATTCAATTTAAAGTGCATCTTAATTGTGACATTTTGTCTGAGCAATCAAAGCAGTTAAATTTATTTGTTTTCGATTTTTAAATTTAAAAAAAAAAATTTATACTCTCAATTTGCGAGAAAACGTAATAAATGCTTAAAAAACGAAATTCCAAGTTTTTTTTGAATACTTTGAAACTTTATATTTATGCGTTTATCTCAATAAGTGAACTAACAATTTCAGACCATTTCAGGGCATTTTTAAAAATTTGCTGTACCTGGTTCATCTTCGCTCCAAGTTCGCTTTTTAATAGTTTTCTCCCTGAGCTTCATAATTTCGAATGGTTCCAAATACTGGGAACAGCCGAGACTGGACTTTTTCCTGGGCAGGAAGTCGAAGAAACTGGCGTTTGTGCTTAACCCGGCTGTACTCGTGATTTAAGTATAAACTCTCGTGTAGGAAATATTAATTCTTATACAGAGTGAATTTAAAACCCGAGATTGTGTAAACACGTTCCCGTGGCCCCCTTTTTGAATGAATGAATAATTTTATCATTTTACATACAATTAAAAACCACTAATACACTAATAAAATGATGGCGGCTTTTTCTAGCTACTACAGTAAAACACTCGTTTCGTTAGGATGGTATCTTTGTCTATTCACGGAGAGGTGTAAACTCTACCGAGGTTAACAGTAAGTACCACTACTACGGCACCTAAAACGGTAGGATTCGTATTAAAACTTAAATAATTGCTAACGCCTATTCGAACGAGCATCAAGCTTTAACGGTATTAATCATTTTCTTCGCCGAGTCTTTTGCTCACTATGCCTTGAGTGCAGAAGAATATGTGCTCTTGATTTATGCTGTAAATGTTGCGTTTTGTGGTGCGCTCACGATGTACATTAAAAAGTAGTATCTTGATGTTTCGGTGGGTGGGGGGAAATAAGGTTAGACGCGCGAAAATTCCACTACGGAGAAGACCACTTAACCGCTACTTAACTCCATTTAACACCACTGACTCCACACCGCTGCGCCTCCCCCAAAAAATCTTCCATACTATATTTCTGTTGCCGTTTTTTTGATTATTTAGTTAATTTTGTTGATAGCTATCAATTTTGAGCATTATTGGTGGTTGTAGGCATGCCTGCGGCTTTAAAGTACAAGAAAACCACAAAATATAACTGTTGTATTAATCTCACCATCGTATAAAAATGGTAAGTAATGTTAATCGCGCTAGGGTTAATACGCTAGTGATTTTCCAACCATCCACTATTATGCTCCTGAGCTCCGACCAAAAAATAGAAAAATCTCAGGAGCTCCTGGGCTCATCACCTTAAATGAGAATTTTTACCTTAGTTAAGCTTGAAATACATGTAAAATTACTCATCTGCATTTTTAGGACTATTTTAAAGTTTTAAATAAGTCTTGAAAAAAAAAATTAGTTAACAAAAAATTTTGACAAAATAATCTATAGCCAATACTCTCTACTTATTTATGAAATTATTAAAAAAACTAAACCAGACCAGAGCCCCTGGGGTTGCTTCTGAGCTTCTAAAAACGGAGCTCCGCTCTGCAGCAACAAAGCTCGAGGCATTGGGAAATATCACTATTACACACCATCATAGTAAGAAAAAACCCACAACCGTGAAAGAATGTTTGACCGCAAATAAGTTCACGAGAACAGTTTAAACTGTAACTGCTTGAAAATTAAATTACATTTTTGCTAAAATAAAAATATTGTCAAAAGATTTTAAATGATTAAATCGTCAGGCAAATATTTTGTAGTGCTAACCCCTCTTTCGCATTCCCAAGGGAGATCAAACACAATGTTTAAACCAATGTTAAACTACTTTAAACTAAACTTAAACTGTTAAACTGTTAAACTCATTTTGTTCATATAATCTGGACTTGACTACCTTGCATTCGTTGCTGTTAAATAAAGCCTATTTTATAGTTTAAATTCCATATTAATAATTAAGCAATTTCTCATTATTTAAGGCCCTAAACTTTTTATAGATATGCCGTAAAAAATAACATATATTAAGTTCTTAATTTTTAGGTTTAGGTTTTATAAATGTATCCCTTGGCAATGAATCACGAGATATCTCTAAGGGAGTTTATACTGACCCGTGCTGAGGCTGATGGCGTTGCGTTGTTTTTTTCTTGACTCAAACAGTAGCTTTCGTACCCGTTTTCTCACATTTTTATTCATTAGTCCATAGATCACCGGGTAAAAAATGCAGGTAAAGCTGTAAACCCAGCTGGCGAAAAAAGCCAATGGGTTCGATTTCACCCCAGTAGTCTCTACCAGTATCCATACGACCATCGGGAACCAAGTGAGCATGAAAGACCCAACCAGAATTGCCACCGTCCTCAGGGCCTTCCTGGGACTGCTGTAGGTGATCAGCATCCAGGGCAGTTTGAACTGCAGCCTACGTTGGTGTTTGCTCATCAGGGGCACTGGGCTTCCGCAGGGACTCTGCAGCCCGGATGATCCGTGTTGAGACACGGCGATGGAGGCTTGCTGCAGTTTGGCGGCGGAATAGATGTACCCATAGGAGACGCACATAACTACAAGAGGACCCATGCAGGCCAAGATGAGGATGAGAATGGCGTAGATGGGATGACGCCGCCAGAGAACGGAGCACACGTACAAATTGGGGTGGTAGGCGAATTTAGACCAGCCAAGTAGGGGAGCCAAGGAAATCAAGAGAGCTGCCAGCCATACCAAAGCAATGGCAACCATCACGCGTCGGCTGGCTAATCGGCGATGGTATGTCATAGGCTTGACGATAGCGTAATACCTAAATCATTTTTATAAAAAAACAAATAAACAAATTTTAGCACTAAAAAATATTAAGGGTAAAAGGAATTTAATCACAAATTATTTGATAGATTTGATATCTAAACTGACTTTTGCGTGTGAGACTAATGCCAACGTTTTGAAATTTAATCAGTTAGTGTAAATCAACAAGCAACAAACATGTTCGAGGTTGGAATTGATTAGTTTGCTAAAAATGCAGTGAGAAAGTTAAAAAAAAACCAATACTTAATTTTTTAAGTAAGAAAACCGAGGTATATATACACAATAATGACAATAATAATAATAAATAGTTAAAAATGACCATAATACAAAAGGAATTAAGTTTTATTTGATCAAAATTATTTTTAAAATGGAAACATTCAAAAACACAAAACAAACGTTTATAACTACTATTATAATATATAAAGCTCTAAAAAGTTTTAAAATTAACCAAGAGTAAACTGAAGATGTGCAAGTATTTAAAGAAGCCGTTCAAATTTCTACATAGTTTAAAATGATCAAGTTCTTTAATACTGGGCTAACTGAGCTGAAATGTTGTATGCCAATAAAAATAGGCCCATAGTCTTGGTGCAAAAATGTCCAAATATTTTACATTTGAAATAAATGGGTTTTGTATTTAAAAACTATTTCTTTATGCCCAGTATGGGAATTTAATTCGTTGAAATCCTCTTTTAAGGACGTGGTACTCAATATTATTAAGTTTTTTTAAATATTAAGTTTCTTACAAGTTAATTTTTTTTATTTCTTTTTTTTTAATTTTAGAATTAAAGGAAAAAACCGAATTTTGGCCTAGATCAAAAAAAAAAAAACAGAAATCAATCTAATTTAAAGTAATTTAATACACTCAAGTAACCGGTGGTAAATTTTCAAACCGCAGTGATACACTGTAAAAACTAAGTTTAGTGGCTGTAGAGGACAACATACACATACAATTAAAAGAATCTATTATTCATATTTTTATTAATTTACAATTTTAACTGAAACTAGACTGAAATTGGGAACAATCGTATAAAACAAACCATAAAATTCCTGAAAAACAAAAAAAATTGCCGATGGTAATGTGTATTTAAGGTAATACGCGGCAAAAAAATATTTAGAAGACAATATAAGATGCATCTATAGACTATTTTTGAATAAGACCTTAGTGTAAGAAAAAGGTACATTGACAACTAGCGCCAATCATATCTAGAAAGAAAACTAGGATACAGCAAGTGACATATATATATTACGGTTTTAAACATTTCAAATATTTATTGGTTCAAAATCTCGACCCTTTCCATTCAAAAGTCCCTAAATACTTCTTAATATTACAAAAAGCAAAACCATTTTTTTAGTAATTTTTAGTTTTTTGTACGGCGCTGCTGATGCGCTCGGTTTTTACTTTTTTAATGTTTCAACTAGTCATTAAAAATGCTCTAAGAATAGAGCAAGAAAAAAAGAAATTTTCCCCGGGCGTATGTTAAGACAAAAAAGATGTGGACTAAAAGTAAACCCAAAGTGGCTGCAACAGTTGTTTGTTGGAATAAAAAATGCCCCCTATTAAGTAACCATTGAAATCACGAGAATCTGACGTCACTTTATCAGCCAATTAAACTGCATTTAATACTGAGTATTTATTTGATAAAATGACGTCAGATTCTCGTGATTTGAGTGGTTACTTAATAGGGGTCATTTTTTAATCCAACCAACAACTGTTGCAGCCACGTTAGGTTTACCTTCAGTCTGAGATGGACATTGTGTGGACTAAAGACAATTTGCATTTGCTTTGGGCAACTGCTCACTGAATAATAATTTCTACCGAATGATAACGAATTGTTTATAAAATGATCTAATCACACAGCACTGTTGCATTTTTTTAGTCTGATGAAATGTCAATTGAAAAAATAATACTCACAGCAATCTTTGACAAGCGCGAAATCGCCACTTTTTGAATTAGAAAGCTGTATTTGTATGTGTAAAAACAACTATAGATTAGAAAAAGTGGCGATTTTGCGCTTGTCAAAAATTGCTGTGAATATTGATTTTTTGAATTGACATTTCATCAGACTAAAAAAAATGCAACAGTGCTGTGTGATTAGGTCAATGTATAAATAAATCATTATCATTTGGTAGAAACTTTTATTCAGTAAGCAGCTGCTCAAAGCAAATGCAAATTTCCTTTAGTCCACACAATGTCCATCTCAGACTAGTCCACATCTTTTCAGTCTAAACATACGCCCGGAAAAATCGCCCTATTTTCCTGCTCTATTCATAGAGCATTTTTCAAGCCTAGTCTACCACTTTTTTAAGTAAATTAAAAAATAGCCTAATAAATTATACTTTTAGCTGCGCAATGACATGTGTTTATAAATTCAAACATTAAAAAACTCTATCTAGGTTTCAAAAGCTAAAATTTCAACTTTATTTTTGCTAATTGGAAATCATTGTTTACAAAAATACTATTTTAGTTAAAATTTCTAACTGCTGTGATGCTTAATCAAAAAACCAAATTTTATTTAGCAGAAACTGATATATTAAAGCACTATAACATAATAAAACATAATATCGTGTACCAATTTTAATTAAGTATAAACACATCGTAGTTAAACCGCTCATCTTTTCATATAACATGTAAGTATAGCCGGAATCCAGCGCGGTAATTATTAAAAAACCGCACATCACCATTTAATTACAGTAAATATCGTGCTGGGTGCCGGATATACTTACATGATGAGCGGTTTAACTACGAGGCGTCAATAGGCTTAACCTAAAGAAACTAAGAAAACTACGATGTTTTCAATTTTTTTTTCTATTTGTACCTCCTTTCGTACAGTCAAACGCTTATTCAGAACCTAAAGATAAATTCTATCAGGGTGAAAATAGATGAGTGGTAAAGTAACCACTCGTTCTTCGATAAAATATCACGTGCAGAGAAACACATGACGCAAATAAGTAATAATTGGTTAAATAACTGCTAAAAACTTTTTTTTAATTTTTCTCGTTATTGTTTATTTCTTCCTGGCGGAGAACGGTTACGCCCTTAATTTCAGCCTGGAAGACTTTAGCTTTAGTCTATGAATAAACCATTAAGTCTATAAATAAACCATTTATTTTTCTCAAAAATATAATATACGGCTTACCTGTCAATAGCCACAAGTGCCAAAGTAATATTACTTGCCACCATTACCGTGAGATGCAGAAGTGCGTTAATTTGGCAAATACCCACTCCCAAAATTAAACCGTCCCCTAAAAATTAATTTATAGTATAGAAAACTCAAAACTAAATAGAACGATATACTTTTAAAATATTCTACCGCATTTTTCATAACTACCGAATTTTTTATATGTTAAAAATTTACACTTTACGTTTTAAACCCGTAAAAATAAAATAATAGTAAACGCGAAATTCCTACATGAAAGTTTTCCACATAATATTTTCAAATAATTTAAATTATTTCAAATCACCTAAGAGTTTTTTTAGCTTTAAAATGTATATAGTATTCGTGATCACGTTATATATGTTTTGCTTGGTGGGATAGGATGTCGGAGGAGCAGCTGCAAAACAGGGCTTCAAAATAAAGGCGCGAATATGGCTAAAAGAATGCCGCGGGGGCGAGTTATTAAAAAAGCGAGGCGCGTTATTAGGCATAAATACGGGCGTCCCTTTATGCGCGCGGTGTCCTTTGATGCGCAGGGGATTCTTTCCGTTTAGAGCAATGGATTTTGACCAGGGTGATATTTCATGTTTTAACATGTATAATCATTTATACGGCGGATTCAACAAATAACCTAGAATATTTGACAAAATCGCCTTAAAAAAAATTGTGAGCGCAATATTCTTAAATTTTTTTTACATAATTCTGTTAAACAATTCATTTTTTAGAGAGCCATGGTTTTGATGTGTGTGCATAACACGCTTTAAATGAGGCACTAAATGTGTTTGAGCAGAATATGTTTTCTATATAGTTTTATAACTGATATTTTTAATGGCAAAATTTAGGTTCAATGAACCCGATGAATGATGCCAAAAATAAGGAACTTAAGCCGTAAGTTGGGAACTTGAAGTCGAAATTAAAAGTCGCTAAAACGTCTACTTAAGCTTAAGGTCTCTCCGGACAGTTTTCTTAAGTATGGAAAATCGCGATTTTTGGCATACGAGATCTCGTGAAATAAAGTAATATTTCACTAAAAAATTTATATGAGTGTTAAAAAGGCAGAAATATCACGATTATATAGTGAACATTCATTATATATTATTGTAAGTAATTGAAATAATTGATATTAAAAATCAAATTGCAATGAAATTTTTTTTTGAAACCCTTAAAAATATTTACTGCACACTATTTATTAAAAAAATACTTCCAATAGAAAGACACAGTTACCCTCTTTTACGTACGTAAAAATTAAACTAAATATTGTTGTATTTATGGTTTAATATACAATTTTCCGTGAAAAATGGGGATTAATTTTTTCAAAATTTCGGCAAAACTTCGATTTAATTTAATTTGGTAAAATTCAAAACTCCAGATAGTATATTTCTATTGAAATTTATAATTTTTGGAAGGCCGTAATATCTTGTGTATTTTTTAACGCGTAAATAGTTCTGTCGTGCGTCGTGCGTTTTATCGATTTATTTCAGAAGGTTTGTTTATAAATCGCTTTTAGAGCTCATCATCCCATGGTAGCAGTGACATGGTCGGTTAGCGCGTCGTCAAATTTTTGAAAGGTCCCGAGATCGATTCCCACATAAAACAGATTTGGCCACAATTCTTTTTTTGATTTTAATAATGTTTTTTTTTATTTTTTATAATTTAAAAAATTTATTTTACATAAATTCAAAAAATATCATTATTGTAAACAGGATTTGTTGCCTGCTTTTCGCCAATTAGTGAAATTTTCATTACTTGAATATCTTAAAATCTTATAATACTCTTTTAGTATAATAATTCAAAAATAAATTGTGTGTAAATAAAAATGGGTAATTTTTGCTCTTTATCGCAATTGGTTTACTACTGAACGCTCTGCAACAAAAACTGTCAGGAGACACCTTAAGTGAAACCTAAATCTAAACCCAAACCATTTTTTTCTTATGGGCTCCGAATTCCCATTGTTCGCAGCTCCATGTTTTCTGCTTATGACTGTAAAGACCCCACTAGCTTATAAACAATATACTTAAATAATTATTTTATTTCAGTTCGACTTCAATTAGCGGACAGTTTGGTTTTTTCTGAATGTCAAAAATATGAAAAATGTGGCTGCTAGAAACTTTCGAGTGGATGAACGTGCGTATTATTAATTCACGCTGTTTTTTCATTAGAATGTTTCAAAGAAACGCTTGTTCAATCTCCAATCCATAAAGTTTAGCGAGCAGAGAAAGTTTTGTATTTTATCACAAACTGTTCCACGCTTCGAAACTGCGCGATTTCACTGCTAGCCGCTGCGCGGAAAAAGACCGGTTTTACAGCGCAGGGAGCCGTTTGCCAAGCGAATTCCACCTTCACGGATTTCGTCAATTCAATTTGTTGATAAACGCCACTTCAGACCGATAACAATATTGCTATTATTGGAAATAGGTAATTTATTCCGGACACAGTTAACAATTAACGGTACGCTTTGTTTTATTGCTCAAATTGAAACAAAACTTTTTCAATTGAAACAAAAACAAAACAATTTTTTGTTTTATTGCTTGAATTGAAACGAAAATTTTTGAATTTAAACAAAAATTTTTGAAATGAAACAAAAACAAAACTAAATTTGTTGTTTTATTGCTTCAATTGAAACAAAAATTCCTCCAAAATAAAGCCTAGCTTATATAAAAATAAGTAAGCTAGACTTTATTTTGGAGGAATAAACAAAAGTTTACGGTTTCACAAAGTTCATATCTGAAATAATCAGAGATTAATTTTTTCAGTAATTACACCTTTTCACATAAAAACTATTAATATAAACTTTTTAAAAACTAAACTTAAAATCTAATTTTTGAGGATCTAAGTCACACGCAGCAAAGTAAAACTTTTAAATCACAATTATTACAATTTAAACTGTATAAGTATGAACTTTTCTTCTTGGAGTTATTTCTATTAAACTAAATTTGGTTTTTATCGGATATTATTTTTATGAAAATAAATTTAATAAAAACGGCATTGGGCTGAAACTTTTTATTCTTGCCCGGAAATTGTCAAAATCAATGGTTAGATAATTTGAGTGCCAAGCTCCAAGTTGCGGTAATTTATATTTTCAGGCGCACCAGGCGCACAGGAATATTCAGGCGCGTCAGGAACGAGTCAAAGCCTAGGCGTTTCTAAGCTTAAGCAAAGCCTAGAAACAATCTAAACCTTCTCCTACGCAGCTATTTTATAAAGTTTAGGTTGTTTTTTAGGCGTCTCTAAGGCTTAGTAACACGTAGGCTTAAGCTCGTTCCTGACGTGCCTGGCGCGCCTGACTTCCCTGTACGCCTGAAAATATAAATTACCCAAGTCGCTTGGTCTGAATCTGGCTCTTGGGACCATTTTTTTTTTAAATTTAATTTTAAAAAAAAACGTTTTCAAGAAATAAATTTTGAGAAACAGTTCAACAATTGTAAAAGGGAAAAAAACTATAAAAAAAATTACCAGCTCCGGATGAAA
>JASAMX010017407.1:0-20779 GCA_030248175.1 Microlaimidae sp. YZB2_3
TGCATAGATAAACACGGTCAAAAAGCTAGGGGGGTGCGGGTGTTTACCCCGGGTAAATGACATTTCAAAATCTAGGAGGGGGTCCAAGGGGGGGGGGTTCGATTACCGAACCCCTCCCCTAGCTTTTTAGGGGTGTCGAACCAGGGTGCGAAATTTTAAAATCTAGAGGGGGTCAGGTGGGGTCCGGTGTCCAAAGCAAAACAGTTTTAAACCATAATAACTTTAACAATTGTTCTTTTTATAGGATAATACTACATTTTATTGAATAAAAAGCGATATTTTGGTAAAAAAAGGGTCTAAAAACATTATTGGTATGTGTTAAAAATTTAAGTTTTTGGAAGAAAATTTAGTATAAAAAACTACCTAAAATTTTTCTGAGAGGGGAAGGGGGGGGGCCAGATTTCAAATTCTACAGGAGGGTCAGGGGTAAAAAATTCGAAGATTTGGGGGGGGGGGTCCCCCTGGGTTTTTTTGGGGGGAGGGCAAAATTTCGAGGCTAGGGGGGGTGGACCCCCCCATACCCCCCCTTGTTACAATGGGGTTGGAGGTTAACCCCCCCAATTCTTGGAAAAATGAAGAAAAAAATGTCTTTAAAATGACTTCTAACTGCCCCAAAAATCCAATAAAAGTGGAGGGCTTTTTGACCTAAAATTAGCGTTTTTTTACCCCTCTATTCCTTGGAAAAATCGAACCGAAAAAAAATGTACTCCAGAAAAAAAACGAAAGGGTATGATTATTTTGCGTTTCTCGGATTTTAACCCCCCCCCCTAATTTGGGGTTTAACCCCCCCCCCCACTCGGGACCAACTTGTCCATGTATGGATTATAAACCCTCCTCCAAAAAATCCCGATTATAGCCGACACCCCTCCCCCAAAATTTAGGGGGTCCCAGTACTAAAAATAGGGTATTTGAAGGGACACCCCAAAATTTTTTCTGACTTCTCTCTAAACTCTGAGGGGTCAATCATCGAAAACGGGAGGAGCCCACCAGTGCAAAAACCTTCCATGTTTTGTTTTAATTTTCAACCATAATGGGTATTTGGGGGAACAGAGGGGTGCACCCCCCCCCTAGAGCCAAAATTTTGTACTCTGAAAAAATCGAGGGGGGCCCCCCCCTCCCCCCCAAGTTTTTAGGTGACCACCTACCCCCCCCCTGGAAGGCTGAACCCCCCTCCCCCTCCCGACCAATTTGGAAGTATATTTTTTTATTTACTGTCAAAAACACAGGTTTTTAGTTAAAAACAGTGTTTAAATACACTCTTTTTTAGGCCTAAATAGGTCGGTTTTAATACATAAAATTCAACATTAGACCTAAAAACACTTAAATCTATCGAACTTAAAAATTTTGCTGAAAAAAATCTACCCCCCTACCCCCCCCCCAAAATCTGGGAGAATGCCCCCTTGCACCAGGGGTCGACCCCCCCTAAAAAGCCAGGGGGGTCCGGACCCCCCTGGACCCCCCCCCCCCCTAAAAAATTTCCGCCCTCCACCCGGGGGTGGACCCCCCCCCCTAGCGGACCCGACCAAAAACATCTATGTTTTCAACTTCACAATCTCACCCAAATTTTTACTTACCACCTGCCATAAAGTAAGGTAGTAAGGCCATCTTAAACTATTTCTTCATGTTTAATAGCATAATATATGCTAGGAAAATATCGCTGAACTCACCTTTTTCCGTTTTTCTTTCCTCGTTTGTTTTTACCATTATTATCTTTTTTAAAAATTTTAGTATCTAATAAAAAGCTACCAATAGCCAGCGTTCATCTTGATTACAGTATGACTTTGTACGCTAAGCTATATAACTATAATTATGTAAACTGCTTTTTGAAAAAATAAAATGCTGTTTATTAATATTTAACCGAATTTGAAAACACAGTGCGGCGTTATTAAAAGAAATTTAATACTTTAATCGTATTAAAAAAATTTCAAAAATTTTTAAAAATTATGTTACGAGAATTTAAAATTGCATAACACACATCGTATATACACCCCAACAATATCAATAGTACCAACATCTTCCATAAAATTTGGGGAATCTAATAGTGATGGCCAGTTCCCGTTTTGGGTTCCGAATGTTCCGGGCAAAATTTGGAGTTCCGGTTCCTGCGCCAGATTTTTTGAAAATCTCAATTCCGGTTCTGGTTCCGGCTCCGGATTTTTGGAAAATCTGGGGCAGGAACCGGAACTCCAATTTTTGCCGAGGGGGGCCTACTCGGGAACTGCCCATCACTATTAGATTCCCCAAATTTTATGGAAGATGTTGGTACTATTGATATTGTTGGGGTGTCTATACGATGTGTGTTCTGTTTTCAATTTTAAATTCTGAACATAATTTTTAAAAATTTTTGAAATTTTTTTAATAGGAATCAAGTCTTAAATTTCTTTTAATAACGCCGCACTGTGTTTTCAATATTCGGTTAAATATTAATCAACAGCATTTTATTCTTCAAAAAGCAGTACCTAATTATGGCTATAAAGCTTAGCATACAAAGTCATACTGTAATCAACGATAAACGCTGGCTATTGGAACTTTTTTGACATTGTAAAATTTTTAAAAAAGATAATACTGGTAAAACCAAATTGGTCGAGGAAAGAAAGGGGGGGGGAGGTGGGTTCAGCATTTCCTAGGGGGGGGGGTATCTTATGCTCTCGAGCATGGGGAGCCCCCTGGACTTTAGGGGGGGGCTAAAACCTTGGCTTTATGGGGGGGGGTAAGCACCCCCTCCGCCCCCCAAAATTTGGGTGAGATTGTGAAGTTGAAAATAAAAACAAAACATGGAAGGTTTTTGGCATAGGTGGGCATCCTCCCAGATTTTGGGATGGGGTATACCCGACCTCGAAATTTCAAGGAGGAGGTGTCAGAAAAAAATTTTTGGGGTATACCTCAAATACCCTATTTTTAGTACTGGGGGGGCCCCAAATTTTAGCGGAGGGGTGTCGGCTATAATCGGGATTTTTCGAGGGGTATAACCCATACATGGGCAAGTTGGTCCCGAGTGGGGGGGGGTTAAACCCCAAATTAGGGGGGGGTTAAAATCCGAGAAACGCAAAATAAAATACCCTTATCGTTTTTTTTCTGGAGTACATTTTTTTTCTTCATTTTTCCAAAATTGAGGGGTAACCTTTTCTCCCCCCACTTCTGAGTGGGGGGGTTAAACCCCCCTTTTCAGAATTTGGGGGGGGGGGTTAACCTCCAACCCCATAGATGAACAAGGGGGGTATGGTGGGGTCCACCCCCCTAGCCTCGAAATTTTGCCCCCCCTCCTGGAAAAAAATCCAGGGGGCCCCCCTCCCCCCAAATTTTCGAATTTTTTACCCCTGACCCTCCTCTAGATTGTGAAATCTGACCCCCCCCCCCTCCCCCTTGAGAAAATTTTAAGTACTTTTTTTATACTAAATTTTCTTGCAAAAACGTAAATTTTTGACACAAATTCATGTTTTTACACCCTTTTTATACCCTACCTAAGTATCGCTTTTTATTCAATAAAATGTAGTATTATCCTATAAAAAGAACTATTATTAAAGTTATTATGGTTTAAAACTGTTTTGCTTTGGACACCGGACCCCACCTGACCCCCCTCTAGATTTCAAAATTTCGCACCCCGGGTCGGCCCCCTAAAAAGCTAGGGGGGGTTCGAATCAACCCCCCCTAGGACCCCCTCCTAGATTTTGAAATGTCATTTACCCGGGGTAAACACCCGCACCCCCCCTAGCTTTTTGACCGTGTTCATCTATGCAACCCCCCGTGCCCATGTATGGTATACGTATAACCCCTGCCTCAACCCTGGCCACCTATGGTTTTTGGGCCGGTCGTGGTCACCTATCAGTTATAGAAATATTGCAATATTGCATATTGAAAATAAAAACGCGGTGTAGAATTTGGTTCAGCTAAACGAAATCAAATTTAATTTAATTGGACGATCGGTGTTCTACACAAACGTTTTTAGTTATTAACCAAAAATGAAAATTTAATTCTTACCCGCCGCATCATAAAAAATTTATAATTTAGAGCTGGCATACGTGAGAAAACCCTTTGCAATTGATTTCTTTTAACTGAACTTTTCGCCTACTGCAGACTGTGGAGCAAGATTACATGACATTTTGATATTTAAAAAAAATATATATCTTTTGAAAGCTGAACAATAATAATTTGTTCATATAAACACAGTTACTACCACACACTGAATACAATAATAATTACAAACAATCATAGGTCACCAAGGGGGGGTGTGGGGGTTACCCCCCCCCCTACGGCCTCTGAGACATAACCCCCCCCAAAGGCCCATTTTTTACCCCTCCCCCCCCCCTCACCCCTCGAACCCCTGACCCCCCCCCCTAAGGCCCATTTTTGACCACCCCCCTAACTAGACAATCCCAAAAAATGCTTAAAAAATGGTCAAATTTTGTCAAAAAATTGTCAATTTTGGTCAAAAATGGTACCTGGGTGTGACCACCCCCCCTGCTTTTTTGCAAAAAAAACACCCCGGGGTGTGACCCCCCCCCCTGGAGGTCATATTCCTCCACACCCCGGGGTGTGGACCCCCCCCCCCCCCCCCTGAGCCGTCGAAGGGTCGGTGACCTATGCAAACAATAGAACTAAGGTGTGTAACCAGAAGGTTAAAATCAACCAGCACATATCCACCAAGCTTAAAACTTTTAAAATAGCTTTTTTTAAAAAGTAAAAAAAGTAAAAAGCTCAGTCATTTTTTCTGGTCATTAACTTTGTTTAGTGATGGATAATAATACAAAATGCTATTAAGATTATCATATTATAAATCAAATCTGCCATTTTTAAGCTATCAAGAGCATTTTATGTGCTTTTTGTTTTTTGAATACAACAGAATTGATATGATTACTTAAAAAGTCGTCCTAATCACACACCATATAGTGACATCACACGTACTATGACTTTTTACACGTTTCAACAAAGCATATACAAAAAAAGTAATAATGATTTTTAATATAAATTTATCTTTAAAGCTCTTCAAAAATTGATATCGTATTATTAGGGACGATGATATTGAATGCGCCGATATAACTTTTTTTAGAGATTTGCACTGCACTTTCGGGTTTTGCTCTAATACCGGTACTCTTTTTTTTAGTTTTTCAGTGAGTAACTAACTAGGGATAGCAAGCTTTTTCCCCAATCGTCATTTATTTCGAAAGCTTTGGTCGGCCACCCCTTTCCCCTGGCTGACGAGGCCAGGAATTTTTGTAAGGGTTTTTTTCTAACATATATTCGGCAAACACTAAATTCCACCGACTCCGACTCTGTCCAAAATCTACCGTAATCTACCGTAATTTTTAGTATTATGCAAATTTTATTCTAAGCCTAAGCTTAACCTGCACATCAATATATAATTTGCAGAAATTTGAGGCAGAGTCGGAGTCGCTGGAATTTAGTGTTTGCCATATATTCCTAACTAGCCAAAGAACAATTTTTGGCTGTTTTAGTGAATATGGAAAAATTGTCGCCGGCGACTGAATAGACACTGTTAAACCCAACGGTTGGCCCTATAGGTGAGCAGCCTCCCGGATTTTGGGGGGTATACTCGACCCCCAAAGTTTGTGGTGGAGGGTGTCCCAAAAATGTTTTGGGGTATACCTCAAATACCCCATTTTTAGCGTTTTTAGTACTGGGACCCTTCAAATTTTAGGGGGGTCCGGGGTACGCCCAAATTTTAGGGGAGGGGGTGTCGTGTCGGCTATAGTCGGGATTTTTTTTGGGGGCGTATACCCCCCTGTCCACCTATGGTTGCCTCACCTCACACGTAGGCTTGATATAATACCGCGCAATACCCGCCGACGAAAAGGCAAGCTGCCCTATCTTCTACGCAAAATTCTATAAACACCACTACTGCCATGTTCAAAAAAAAATAGTAATAATCTTTGTATTTTTGTTTCTAAAAAATGTTAAGGGTATCTGACTTAATTTCGGTAAAGCCTTAATTTCGGCCACCAATTTCGAGTGTTAGAAAATTGCCTTATTTTTAAACACAAAAGAACTAGCACAAAAGTAACTAAATTAATGTTTAAAGTGTTTTTGCAAAAGTTTTTTTATTTTTATTATTCTGCATTATCAATATTTTCATACAAAAAGTAAATTTTTTGTGATTTTCTTTGTGTTTAAACTGCATCAAATTTAGAACGAAGCAATATATAACCTGAAAATATCTTCTTTTTAAGGCTCAAAGTTGTTAATTTTCATGTTTTGATATTTTCTTCAAAATCACTTTGCAATGCGTTTAACTAACTGTGCATTTTAAGATTCCGTTAATTTGTCACCTTAAAATTTAGGTAAAAAAACCTGCCGTTTTTTTGTTTTTAAATATCATCGTACTACTGTATTTATAAAGAATTTGTTTTGCTCGTTTGACTTTTTTTGACGTTTTTTAAACCAAAAATAAAAATTAAACAAAAAATACAAGTTGTTAAAACTTGTTTTTTGAAATTTTGACATAATTATTTAAAGTCTTGCTAATAACTATTATAGCTTGCAAACGGGAAAAAATTAAATTATAATATGTACCAAGAGCAATAGCTAAGGATAAATTTGCAATCTTTAAAAAAAATTTTATTGTTCGTTTTGGCAATAGTTATAGCCAGTTTTTTCTAGATGGCCGAAGTTAATGGCTCGCCTCTTAATTTTGGCCTCTATTAAAAACAACTTTAAACCTCCACTGATCTTTAAGTATAACAGAAATTTTAAAATTTTCCACTGGAATAACAAAAATAGCTACCATTTGATTTTTGCACCAAATTTTGGGTCGATTCGAAAAACCAGAAAAAACTTATCCAAAAAAATAAAAAAAGGTGGCCAAAATTAAGTCAGTTACCCTACTAGTTGCTAATTAAAAAATAGCAAAGATCTAGAATTTAAAAAGGTTGGGGTTAGTTGCCCCCTCAATTAGGAAAATTAATAAGCATAGATTTTATATAATAAACGCCAACAGAAGTTTTCCTTCTGGGTTGCATTGCACAGATTTTTCAAATAATTATTAATAAAGTATTAATCATATAAATCATCTGCAATACACCATTCCCACTAAAGATTTTATACAAATTTTTGAAAAGTATTTAAAATTAATCATACAACATTATAAAAGTTAGAAACACAAAGAGTATAATATTTAGCATTGGAAAATATAAAATCTACCAAATTTCTTAATTTATTAAAATTTGTTTTTAAGCGAAAATTCGGGTTGGAATTTTTAACTTCACAAAAAATCATTTGAGAGTAAATACATTACAAAAATGGCAGTAATAAACAAAGCACACAACAAAACGACAAAACAATTAAATTATATTTAAATATATATTTTTTAGATTTTTGAAGGGGTTTTCCGCCCCTTTAAAATCCTGATTTTATCATTTTTGGTACCCCATTTGAGAAGGAGGTGTCTGCACTTAAGCAATTTTTTGCGGTACATCCAAAAATTTTTTTCTTCTGCCCGCCATGAACATAGGTCATTGTTTTAGTGGGTTAGCGTAGCGTTTCCTTTCTCCTCATCCCTACCGCAAGACTGTATTGTGTTTATATAATATTGGCCAATATAATACTCCAATAAACCTTATTTTTAGTGTTTGTAGAGAAAGAACTGAAAGATCCTCCAATATTTAAAGCCTGCCGTGTCCCTCTCCCAGTACCTAACGCCAAATTTTAGAGCGTGGTTTGGTTGTCGTGTTGGGTAGGACTTTTAAGATTTTGGGGTTATAACATGACTGTAGCAAGGGTTTTGCGACAGGAGGGAACTGCGTGTCGTTTGGCCAAAAACGCGTTTTATCCAGTGCTTATTTGTAAAAAAATGCATTCTATCCAGTGCTTGTTAGAAAAGGCAGAAGGGGAACGTTCCTCCTGTTCCCTCTACCTGGCTATGATCATGTATAACGTGTCTACCTTCCTTGTGCTTATTTATGAATGCACAAAATAACCGTCATGGTTATTTTACAAAAATGGGTAATACAATCAAATTGAATTATATATATAATTTTAAAGTTATCGTTTCCACATTTCATGTCAGTTGGTCTTGTTGCATGTATCTGACCACAGTTAAACGATCGAAAAGAAATGAAATTTTTTAAAATATTGTTTCACTCTGAGTTGTATTTGAGGATCCTTCTGTTGATTTAAATATAACTTGTAACTTTTGTTGTTCAATTTTTTAAGTAGATAGACAGTGTACAAAGGTTTTAAAATCCATAATAATTCATTGATCCATGATGGCTAATAGTTCAGTAGCAATAAATGTACATAATTGTACGATTAACACATCAAGTATATGCTTGAAACATATATGGTGCCATGATATTATGAAAGTAGCGACAGATTAATATTAGTTTCAGCAATTACATAGGATGGTTCTTTTCATCGTTTTCATTGATCATGCAACCGGCTGTTAGCTCCCCATGACTACCGGACGCCATTAACTTCTTAAAACGATGATACTGGATTCTGATCCAAAGTTCCCTCAGGGCTAGGTACAAGAATATGACATTTTTGATGACAAAGATGCTGACGTCGTAGTTGTTGTTGAGAACGGCTAAAAATATGCGCACGGCCAAGTATGGGACATTGACCAGAAGGATGTAGAGGAACGTGTACATGACAGGGTAGGGCAGGGGAAAACGCTTCGGTAATTTGGCGAAGCGCAAACGCAACAGGGCGAATGTGGGTAGAACGAAATTGACACATGCGAACACCAAGACGCAGATATCCAGGGCCTGATGCTCGTCTAGCACTGGTTTCGCCTGCGGATCCCAAAGCAGCTCTAGGAAATAGATGGAATCCAACAGATCCAAGGTGACGCTGGTTGCCAAATAGCTCAAGTACAACTGCCGCGGGCTGTTGAGTGTGGTGTAGTGGTGAGCTTCGACTAGAAGCAAGAAAATGATGGCGCTCAAAGCCAAGCTTAGCTTGAACATGTGCTGACCGAACCAACGCATCATGTGATACTCTTCCTCTTCCTGGCTTATCAGGTCTCCAAAGCCTGGCTTAATCTTGTCGCGATACAACTGAAATGTGGTAGCCACTTTACCGACCAAAACCATACTGTAGACGAACCAAGCCAAAAAAGCATACTTCACGTTGGAATCTAAATACAAGAATAGTAAAATTTTATTTTGTGACAATTTATTTTTATATTAAGTTCAGAAAATAGTACGTTTCATTCAGTTTTCAGTTGGTACTTTCTGCCCACATTTTTTTAATATGCAGTAGCTGTCAATAATTTGGCTTCATTTTGACCGTAGCCAGAATTTTGCTTTTTTTTCTTCTCCTTTTTTCCACCTATGAGTCAATTCCAACAGTGGTCTACACAGGATTTTATTTCAGATGGGAACATAGGTGTTTTTGGTAAGGTCCTCTAAGGGGGTCCAGACCTGTGCACTGCCCCCCCCGGGGTTATAATGGGGGGGGGGGCAATTCCAAAATGGGGGGCACGGGAGGGGCAACTTTTTTGAAACGGGAGGGAGGCAAGCAGGGGGGAAAGAAAAAAAGAGAAAAAAAAGAAGAGAAAAGGGAAAAAAGGGACAAAAAAAGCGGAAATAAGGAAAAAATAGGTCTAAAATGGCTTAAAATACATTGAAATAGGCTAAAAACTGCAAAAAATTCGCGATGATGGCGTCATCATAGGTCAAAAATGGCGTCATATTTTTAGGGTACTTTTTCGTTTTTTGGCGGGGGGGGGCAATAAAACGGGGGGCAAATCCTCCAATAAAACGGGGGGGGGGGGAGTTTTAGACCGTGCACAGGTCTGGGGGTCCAGCCCCTGGTAGAAGGCCACAATTTTTAGGGGGTCTAGAGAGGTCCGCCCCCCTGGCTTTTTAGGGGGGTCGACCTCGGGTGCGAGATTCAAATTTAGGGGGGTCAGGGTCAGGGGGTCCGATTTTTTTAACAAAGTTTTTTTAAATCAATAATTTAACTGTTTTTTGGTCTAATATTGAATTTTATATACTAAAACAGCCGCTTATTTAGGCCTAAAAAGTGTATTTAAACACTGTTTTTAGCTAAAAAATCATGTTTTTGACAGTAAATAAAAAATATACTTCCAGATTGGTCGAGAGGAGGGAGAAGAGGGGTCAGCCTCGCTAGGGGGGTCAGGCCGGACCGCTCTCGGGCTTTGCGGGAGAGAGGAGTGGGGGGCCTTGATTTTTTCCGGGGGGAGGGTCCGAAATTTTGGCTCTAGAAGGGGGTGGACCCCTCTGTCCCCCCTCAAAAAAAACACCTATGGACGGGAACATAGATGAACACGGTCACCGAAGCTAGGGGGTGTTTACCGCGGGTAAATGACATTTCAAAATCTAGGGGGGTCGAACCCCCCCTCCTACCTTTCTAGGGGGGGTCGACCCGGGGTGGAATATTAAACCTAGAGGGGGGTCAGGTGAGGTCCAATACTTTTAAACCATTAATAGCAAAATACTTTTAAACCATTAATAGTTTTTTTTATAAGATAATACCATATTTTATTGAATAAAATGTGGTATTCTGGTATAAAAAGTGTGTAAAAACATGAATTTGTGTTTAAAATTCGGGTTTTTGGAAGAAATTTTAGTATAAAAAAGTACTTAAAATTTTCTTGAGAGGGGAAGGGGGTCAGATTTTAAAATCTAGAGGAGGGTTGGGTCAGGGGCAAAAAACTGGAAAATTTAGGGGGAGGGGCACCCTGGATTTTTTCTGGGGTGGGGGGCAAAATTTCGAGGCCAGGGGGTGGACCCCACCCTACCCCCACCCCCCTTGTTCATCTATAGACGGGAAAAACAACTTGAATCTTGATTTCAAGGCTTAACTATTAAAATATTTTGAAATGTTTTTTTTAGTTACAAAAAAGCAACAAAAGTAACAAAGTTTTTTATAAAGCATTTATATGAAAAACATTGGCGTTATTTTATCCCTATAAATTTGTGTGTTTTAAAACTGTTACTAAAAGTTTATTTTATTATTTATAGTAGTTTTATGATATATATATATATATACTTTGACTATAGACCCACGACATCCATTGAAAATGAAAAGTTAATATTTATGAATTAAGTGGATTCAAACTTATCAAAAGCAGCTTTAAGTAAAGTAGAGTTAAACGTATTGCAAATGTTTTCTAAGTATTTTACACATCAAAGAGGTTCTTCAACTATAATTTTTATTATAATGTAAAATTGTAAAACTTATTTATTTCCTAAAAAATGAAAACGAAACGTGATAGTCCCTCTTTACACAAAAATAGTGGGTTATTGGGAAAGGGTGACCGTCTCCCTGGGTATCCACCATACATGGGCACGGGGGGGGGGGGGTTAAACCCCATAAAAATATGAGAAGGGTGTTTAAACCCCCCCCCACAGAAGTGGGGGGGGGAGAAAAAGTTAACAACCCCCCCCCCCAATTTTGGAAAAATGAAGAAAAAAATGTCTTTAAAATGAGTTCTAACTGCCTCTAACTGCCTCCAAACTTAAGTTTTAAGATCAAAATGGATGTTTTAAGCAATAAAAAGCTCAAAAATGCTATAAGAAGGGCTTTTTGACCGAAAATTGGCGTTTTTTACCTATTTTCCCTTCAAAATCGAAAACCATATGGGTAAAATGCATTCCAAAAAAACGATATGGGTATTTTGTGTTTTTCGGATTTTAACCCCCCTAATTTGGTTTTAACCCCCCCCCCCCCACTCCGGACCAACTTGCCCATGTATGGTATCCACTAATTAGAAGTTTTGAGGACATTTTTGTTTCTTTTTCTCAAATCGGAGGTTGATAACCCTTCTTCTAAATTTCAGAGCGGGAGAAAATTTAAGGCCCTCGTTTTTTTTCTTTTTTAGAATTTAGTGGTAGCAGGGTTAACTTCCCTTGCTCGTCCTCTGGCCATGTAAATGTCGAAATTACTTTGTAAAAAATTTGGGGAGCTAAAATCTTACCGGATAAACATGTTTCTTCCATGCAGCGTTGGTTGTAGCGAATGGCAATGATTAAAAGCCAGAGCATTACAAAAATGATGATAACATCTCCGGCTATCCAAGCGTACCAATAACTATCCTCTAGGTATTTAATAAAGTAATAATCCAGCATGGCGTGTTGCAAAAGTATGAAGAAAAAACATAGAATAAAACATATTATATCCAGGAACATCCTGGTTTTTCGGCTGGGACACACCACTGACATGATGATAATTTTTTTCTAAGGTTTTTGTTAACCTGAAATATAAATTTTTAAGTTATTTGAACACATATACATTTTCAGAAATGCAACTTTTAATTACCTTACTTGACAAATCTGACTAAAACTATATTATATTTATATATCATGGGGTCCTAATTTTCTTCTTTTGTAATTTGCAGGTTTTGTCCTTGACCATACATACATGTGCAAGTTGGTCCGGAGTGGGGGGAGCGGCAAAAGGTTAAACCCAGATTTAGGGGGGAGTTAAAATCCGAAAAACGCATTTTACCCATATCGTTTTTCGATTTTGAAGGAAAAATAGAAAAACAAACGCTAATTTTAGGTCAAAAAGCCCTTTTTATTGTATTTCTGAGTTTTTTATTTTAGAAACACTCATTTTGACCCTTAACTTTGAAGGCAGTTAGAAGACATTTTAAAGACTTTTTTTTTCTTTATTTTTCCAAAATTGACAGGAGTATTAACCTTTTCGTCCTGCCCCATTTTGGAATTTGGGGGGAGGGGTTAACCCCCCACGCCTACTCCCCCCCGCCCATGATGTATTACCTTCGGTAAATAACACCCTTTTTTTACATTACACAATTAAAAATCCTTTTTTCCAGAACTATATATATATATATATATATATATATATATATATATATATATATATATATATATATATATATATATATATATATATATATATATATACACGTTTAGTTACAGAAACAAATACGCGCACCATATGTAGGTTTAAATATAAAAAAGAAGACTTGATTGGAATAAAAGAAAAAAAGCTACGTACCAGCTGCCACAATAAACACCCAGTTATCCAAATAAAATTTTCAAAATGCAAATAAATTTATTTATAGGCAAATCAAATCTCAGTGATTTGCAGTATTCAATCGACCATCTGACAATAAAACAATTGAAATGTTCAACAAAAAAAGTTTAATAAATATTTTATTTTAACAATTTTTTATCAAATTTCTCGTACGGGCTGAAGTTGAATTTTTTGTATTTCGTGAAAAAGCTTAAATATAAAAACTTCTGTGTTCCAATGTGTTTTAAAAAAGTCATTATACCGCACAAATTGTTCTTCTAATGTCCCCATATAAATTTACGAGGTCACCCAGATTCATAGGTGGGCTGGGGCAGCCTTCCGGATTTGGGGGGTATACCCGACCCCCAAATTTAGGGGGGTGTCCGAAAAAAAATTTTGGCCTATACCTCAAGCTCAAATACCCCATTTTTAGCGTTTTTAGTACTGGGACCCCCCCCCCAAATTTTAGGGGTGTGTGCGCGTCCGGGGTACCCTCAGATTTTAGGAGAGTGTCAGCTATTATAATCGGGATTCTTAGGGGTGTATAACCCCCCAGCACCCCACTGCCCGCCCACCTATGCCCAGATGTAATTAAACTTCAAAATTTAATTTAAATTCAATTTTTTTAAATGCTCAATACGGCTAAGAATCTATTAATTTTTGCACCGTGTTGCCCTGGTCAAATAGATTTATTCATGCATCCACAGACCTGTGCACGGTCTGAAAATGCCCCCCCCCCGTTTTATTGGAAGATTTGCCCCCCCCCGCCAAAAAATGAAAAAGTACCCTAAAAATATGACGCCATTTTCGACCTATGATGACGCCATCATCGCGAATTTTTTGCAGTTTTTAGCCTATTTCAATGTATTTTAAGCCATTTTAGACCTATTTTTACCTTATTTCCGCTTTTTGCTTTCCTTTTCCCTTTTCCCTTCTTTTTTCTCTTTTTCTCCTTTTTTTTCTCTTTTTTCTTTCCCCCCTGCTTGCCCCCCCCGTTTTATTGCCCCCGTTTCAAAAAGTTGCCCCCGTGCCCCGTTTTGGAATTGCCCCCCCCCCTTAACCCCGGGGGGGGGGGGCAGTGCATCTCGTCCATAGCCGGCCCAAACCCAACGTAGCTATAAAAAAATATTAATTAAGCAATTTTTTGCGAAATATGTATTCCTGTTTTATACATTTATTCTAAATGCTTTTTTATTCTTAAAGCATAAAATCTTTTAACAAAGACGTTTTTTATCTTGCGAGACATAAGTTTACGTTTTTGTGCAACCCATTTAAAAAACCAGAGATGATGCATCTTATTAATATTTAATTTATAATTACTTATGTATTAACTTTGTATTTTGGCTTTGGGTAAAAACTTATTTAAAAATCTGATTAAAAAACAACTCCAACAAGTGGCGTGCCCAGGGGGGGGGCGGCCGTACCCCCCCCCGAAATCCGGCGAAGCCGGATTTTTTTGTAAGTACCCTTACGTTTTTTAAATTTTGGAAGAGACAAAATTTGTTTTTATATTAATACAGAAACATTTCTTATATTATCTAAAAGAATAAAATAGTTAAAAAACCTAATTTTTCCCGCAGGTAGTTTAAATTGAAAATTTATCTTAATTTATTTATTTCAAATCGATTATGCCATTCAATAGTTAAGGCATACATGTTAAACAAAACTAATATAAACACTATTAAGTTTTTATTAAGGTTTCAAACACATATTTTAATTGTAAAGGGATAAAAAAACTTTAATTTTCCCAGGGACGTAGCCAGAGTTTCATTTTGGGGGGATTGTAGTACAAGAAAAAATTTTGGTAGGGGGCTCCGCTCCACCCCCCGAAATTTTGGGGAGGGGGCGGAGCCCCCTTAATTTTTGAAAACGTTAAAAAGGCGGGATAAACGTAGATAAATCTGTATAATACACTGTTTTTGGCTTAATAACGTATTATCCAATGTTTTTAGCGGTAAAAACAGGTTTTCTTAGTTAAAAATTACATCAGCATACATTGGCAAAGCCTGGATTTCACAAAAAAGGAATTTAGAGACGTTTCAGATCCCTTGGCTAAACCCACATTGTAAACCAAAGCACATGAGCAGCATCTCGGCTCCATGTTTTCTAGGGTACCTACCTATATGAAAAAAATCCGAGCCAATGCTATAGGCGGCAGGAAAATTTAAGAGGGGGGAGGTACATAACTCAACCAATATGATTGTTTGTTTTGCTTTCTGTGTAGTACTTATTACTTATAAAAATTATTGTACTAACTTTAAAATAACATTAGCATCAGGCAACATAAATAACGAGATATATATGTATGTATACTATAGAAAGTGACCGCTGAGCGAAGCGAAGCGGAACAATTTTTGGTTTTTGGGGGCCCATTGGGGTACTAAAATTATTTAAGGTTTGGCGCCCGAGGAGCGATTGGCGAGGCGCTAAAATTTTGAATTTTTAGCCTCTGAAACCCCCAAATTTTACTATCTGGCGAACATTTCGGGGGGGGGGGCGGCCGCCCCCCCCCCCGGAAAATGGTCGCCAGATGGTGAAATTTGGGGGTTTTCGAGGCTAAAAATTCAAATTTTTGGCGTAGTTGGTGGTGGTGGTAAACAACTTTGGTGCCGCCAAATGAACCCCCGAAGCCGAAAAGTTGTCACTTCACTTTGCTAAGCCGCATCCGGTTTTTTGTGGTCTCATTCTTATATATATCTAGTTATTTGTTGCCTAGTGTAAATGTATTTTAAAAGTAGTACAATAATTTTATAAAATGAGATAAGTCTACACACAAAGGAGAGACAAACAATCATGCTTGGCTTATGTCTTAGCGCTAGCTAAATTTTTATAGTTTCATTTTCAGCTGATTTTTTATGGTGGTGCGGAGATAGTGAGGCAAGTGTGCTGCGTGTGTTGATTTTTCAATGGTCGGGGGTCTCGACTCGACGTCTGTAAACGCTTTGTTTGGGGAATTGACTGTACAATAGCTATGCTGGGTTTTGACTGGGACTACCTACCACTAAAGACATTTGAATGATTGCACTCACCAACAATGTGTGGCTCTATAGCTATTATTTTTGACGTTTTTTAAAAAAAATTAAGGACTCGCCCCCCCGAAATTTTGAGCAAAAACCCCCCCCCCGAAATTTTTGTTATTAAATCCGCCCCCCCAAATTGGGTACACTCCTCCCATTGCTGTAGTTTGAAACATGTGTAAATATTCATAAAAGGATAATGAGGTTATAGTAGTTTTATTAAACATGTATGCTGAATGAGTCAAAATGGAAAGAGGTAAAGTGTGGATTTGAACTACCCCGCGTAGCGGGAAAATTTTGGTTTTTTTAGCTATTAATATGCTTTTTGAAGGGCATAGGAAAGTTTCTGTATTTATATTAAAGAAAAAAATTTGTCCGATTTTAAAAAAACGTAAGGGTTTCCCCCTTCAAAAAAAAATCCGGCTTCGCCCGGGATTCGGGGGGAACGGCCGCCCCCCCCCTGGGCGCGCCCCACTTGTTGGAGTTGTTTTTTTAATCAGATTTTTAAATAAGTTTTTACCCAAAGCCAAAAGTTAGAAATTAATACGTAGGTAATTTATCAATTAAGAGGATGTTAATAAATGCATGAGTATCTCGTTTTCTAAATGGGTTAGCAAAAACGTAAACTTATGTCTCGCGAGTAAAAAACATCTTTGTTAAAAGATTTTATGCTTTAAGAATGAAAAAGCATTTAAATAAATGGGTGAGACGGGAATATATTTCGCAAAAAAATTGCTTAATTAATTTTTTTATAGCCTTTAGGTTTGCCACGAGATGCAGACATGTGCACTGCCCCCCGGGGTTAAAACGGGGGGGGGCAAAAGGGGGAGCACGGGGGGCAACTTTTTTGAAACGGGGGGGGGCGATAAAAGGGGGAGCAAGCAGGGGAAAAGAAAAAAAAGAAGGAGGAAAAAAAGAAAAAAAAAAGAAGGGAAAAAGGGAAAAAAGGGACAAAAAAAAAAAGCGAAATAAAATAAGGTAAAAATAGGTCTAAAATGGCTAAAATAGAAATAGGCAAAAACTGGGGAAGATTCGCGATGAGGCATCATAAAGGTGCAGGAAAGATGACATAAATTTTAGGGTACTTTTTTCATTTTTGGCGGGGGGGGGGGCAATAAAGGGGGGGGGGGGGGGGCAAATCCTCCAATAAAACGGGGGGCCGCAGACCGTGCATCGATCGGTGAATAATCTATTTGACCGGGCAAAGACACGGTGCAAAAATTAATAGATTCTTAGCCGTATTGAGTTGAAATCTGAATTTTGAAGTTTAATTACATCTGAGCATAATAGGGACCGGGCAGTGGGGTACTGGGGGGGTTGTGCAAATTGTAATAGCCGACACTTCTCCTAAAAACTGGGCCTAGAAATTTTGCGCGCCCCCCCTAAACGAGGTCCATACTAAAAAACTAATTAAAAATTTTTGAGCTTGAGGTTATACGCCAAAATTTTTTTTCGGACACCCCTAAATTTGAGGTAGTGTACCCCCCCAAATCCGGAAGGCTGCCCCAGCCCGTATTGTGAATCTGGGTGGCCTCGTCGTTATATGGGGAACTGGACGATTTTTGCGGTATAATGACTTTTTTAAAACACATTGGAACACAGAAGTTTAATCTAAGCTTTTTCAGCGAAAATACAAAAAATTAGAGACCATTACGAAATTTGATAAAAAATTGTTAAAATAAAATATTTATTAAACTTTTTTTGTTAAACATTTTCAATTGTTTTATTGTCAGATGGTCGATTGAATACTGCAAAAATCACTGAGATTTGAGATTTCTCTATAAATAAATTTATTTTGCATTTTGAAAATTTTATTTGGAGAATAACTAGGTGTTTATTGTGGCAGCTGGTACGTAGCTTTTTTCTTTTATTCCAATCAAGTCTTCTTTTTTATATTTAAACCTACATATTTTTTACGTATTGTTTCTGTAACTAAACGTGAAAAAAAATATATATATATATATATATATATATATATATATATATATATATATATATATATATATATATATATATATATATATATATATAGTTCTGGAAAAAAAGGATTTTTAATTGTGTAATGTAAAAAAAGGGTGATTTTTAGGTAAGGTAATACATCATGGGCGGAAAAAAAGGGGGGAGGCTCGGGGGTTAAAAAAAAAGGCCAAATTGCCAAAATGGGGCAGGACGAAAAAGGTTAACCCAATTTTGGAAAAATGAGGAGAGAAAAAGTCTTTAAAATGTCTTCTAACTGCCTTCAAAGTTAAGGGTCAAAATGAGTGTTTCTAAAATAAAAAACTCAGAAAATACAATAAAAAAGGGCTTTTTGACCTAAAATTAGCGTTTTTTTTCTTATTTTTTTCCTTCAAAATCGAAAAACGATAGGTAAAATGCGTTTTTTCGGATTTTAACTCCCCCCTGATGCTGGGTTTAACCTTTCCGCTCCCCCCAGCTTCGGACCAACTTCACGTCTCGTGTTATGGCAAGAGACAAAATTCCCAATTTGCAAAAGAGAAGAAATTAGGACCCCATGATATATAAATATAATATAGTTTTAGTGATTTATCCATAAGGTAATTAAAAGTTGCATTTCTGAAAATGTATATGTGTTCAAACTTGAAAATTTATATTTCAGGTTAACAAAACCTTAAAAAAAAATTATCATCATGTCATGGTGTGTCCCCACCCGGATAATGTGAATATAATATTTTCTATGTTTCTTTCATACTTTTTTGGTACCTGGATTATTACTTTCCTAAAAATCCCTAAAAGATACATTGCACCGGGAGATGTTATCCGTCGTTTTGTAATGCTCTGGCTTTTAATCATTAGGCTACAACCGACGCACTGCATCAACATGTTTAGTATCAGATTACGGCAAATTTTTACAAATTTAATTTTGCGAACATTACATGGCCAGAAACAACAAGGGAAGTTAACCCTGCTACCACTAAATTCTAAAAAAAAAAAAAAACGAGGCAATTTTTCTCCCGCTTCTGAAATTTCAAAGAAGGCAACCTCCGATTTGAGAAAAAAGAAACAAAAATGTCCCTTCAAAAACAGTAGTGGATACATACATAATTCCCCAAGATAGAGAGGGTTAAAACCAAATTCGGTTAAAATCCAAAACACAAAATAACCATATTATTTTTTTGGATATCATTTTTACCCATATTGAGTTTTTCAATTTTGAAGGGAAAAATAGGTAAAAAACACCAAATTTCGGGTCAAAAAGCCCTTCTTATCAGCGTTTTTTGAGCTTTTTATTGTTTTAAAAACGTGCCATTTTTAATACCTCTAAACAGCAGGCTCGAGCCGGTTAGAACTCATTTTAAAGACATTTTTTTCTTCATTTTTCAAAATTTGGGGGGGGGGGTTGTTCAGCTTTTCTTGGGCCCCCCACGCTTCTGAGTGGGGGGGGGGTTAAAACCGGCTTCTCAGAATTTGAAGGGGGTTAACCCCCCCCCCCCGTGTGTATGATTGGATACCGGGGAGACGGTCACCCTTTCCCAATAACCCATTATTTTTTGTGAGGGGACTATCACGTTTCGTTTTATTTTTGAAATAATAGGTTTACAATTTTACATTATAATAAAAATTATAGTTGAAGAACCTCTTTGATGTGTAAAATACTTCAAAAACATTTGCAATACGTTTAGCTACTTTTACTTAAAGCTGCTTTTTGATAATAATTTTGAATCCACTTAATTCCATAAATATTAACTTTTAGTTTCAATGGATAAATTTTTATAGTTACAAAGTATATATATATATATATCATAAAACTACTATAAAATAAACTTTGCGTAACAGTTTAAAAAAACACACAAATTTATAGGGATAAAAATAACGCCAATGTTTTTCATATAAATGCTTTATAAAATATTTATTACTTTTGTTGCTTTTTTGTAACTAAAAAAAAACATTTCAAAATATTTTAATAGTTAAGCCTTGAAATCAAGAGATTCAAGTTGTTTTTCCCGTCTATAAATGAACAAGGGGGGTGGGGGTAGGGTGGGGTCCCACCCCCTGGGCCCCGAAAATTTTGCCCCCCCGCCCCAGAAAAAAAAATACCTCTCGTTTTCCTGCGCAACCCTGAGTTTTGACCCCTTCCCTCTCAAGAAAATTTTCAGTACTTTTTTATACTAAAATTTCTTCCAAAAACCCCGATTTTTAAACACAAAATTGCAGTGTTTTTACACACTTTTTTATACCAGAATCCACATTTTATTCGATAAAATATGGTATTATACTTATAAAAAAACTATTAATGGTTTAAAAGTATTTTATTAATGGTTTAAAAGTATTGGACCTAGCCGAGCCCCCTCTAAGATTTCATGTTGCCACCCCGGGTCAACCCCCCCCTAGAGAGAGAGAGGTAGGGGGGGGGGGTTCGACCCCCTGAGATTTTGAAATGTCATTTCTCCGCGGCAGACACCCCCCCTAGCTTAATTGGGCCGTGTAGTCTCTGTCCCCATAACTTTTTTGAGAGGGGGGGTCCCGCCCCTTCTGAGGCCTTAATTTCGGGACCCCTCCCCCAGAAAAAATCGAGGCCCCGCCGTGCTCTCCCGCAAAGCGCGAAGAGGCGGTCCCGCCTGACGCCCCCCTAGCGAGGCTGAGCGTTCCCTCTTCTCCCTCCCTCTGACGACCAATCTCGGAAGTATTATTTTTTTATTTACTGTCAAAAACATTGATTTTTTAGCTAAAAACAGTGTTTAAATACACTTTAGGCCTAAATAAGCGGCTGTTAGACCCAAATATAAGACCAAAAAACATAAATTATTGATTTAAACTTTGTTTAAAAATCGTTCCCCTGA
>JASAMX010017408.1:0-26180 GCA_030248175.1 Microlaimidae sp. YZB2_3
GAGCCCAAATTCAGTAGAGCCCCTAAGCGCATAGGGGCACTAAGCGCTATAGTGCCACTATCTATAGTGCTACCCAAAGTGGCACTAAGAAAACGTATTCAGTAGACCCCCTATGCATACCACTATCGAAAGTGCCACTTTACGCGTCAAAGTGGCACTAAGACGGTCTATTTTAAGATTATAATGCTTCGTTCTAAATTTGATGCAGTTTAAACAGAAAGCAAAAATTAAGAAAATCACAAAAAAATCACTTTTTGTATGAAAATGTTGATAATGCAGAATAACAAAAATAAAAACTTTTGCAAAAACACTTTATTCAACATCCATCCAGTTACTTTTGTGCTAGTTCAACTGATAGGTGTTGCTAGCAAGATACCTCAAAGTTACCAGAATTTTTGTTTCCACCGAAACGGGGTGAAAATTTGATGTAGACTCGATATTCTTCCCAAAAATCTCTGTCAAATACCGAATTTGAATCCCGGATCAAATCTTAAACCTTTGATAAAACTCGTGATCATTATATTTCTCAATAAATTCACGGGATTCTGACAAAATCTTTTTGCTGCAGGCTCTCTACGTTGATTTATACGATTATCATACATAAGAATACGACGGCTTGCCATTTTTAAAGTAATTTCTTTAAAAAATTTTAAAATACTTTTTACAACTTAGTGCAACCGATGGGGCGGTACCCACCGCCCTAAGCAAGTAGCACTGACCGATAAGTGCCACTATGCACTTTTTATCAACCACTAAGTGCTTAGGGTGTCTACTGAATTCGCCCTGTCCGGATAGTGCCACTTTGGGCCGATTTTTAAGTGCCACTAAGCGCTTAGGGGCTCTACTGAATTTGGGCTCTGGTCTTCTGGTCGTATTTCGCAGCCGGATATTTTGAAGCAAGTAAAAAAACCAACGACTTTTTGTTACGAAAGCCGTTTTTATATTGGCACATTACTACACTGGGCCGCGGGACACGCGCGCACCGCACGCAGAACAAAAACCACACGGACTCAGACAACCGGCGTAACAAACCAGGCGAGCGCCCGCTTGCGTGTGAGGCCGTGCATTACCACATTGAAGAGATTTTACAATTTAATTTTGCGAAGACAAATTAATAAATTTAATTTACAAAAACACCTGAGGCGCCGTTTTAGGGGAATTGAAAATAGGGCTACAAGGAAAAGACTGAAATTAACAAAAGTGCCTGAATTTTCGGCTGCCGCCATACTTAAGCTAGAGTGAATTAAAAAAGGCAAGAAGTTATTTTTTACCTTTTTACTGCTACAATCTATTTTCGCAGAAGTTATTTTTTCCAAAGATTTTTTCAAAAACAAACTCAATTATTTTAATCAAGAGTCGATGAAAATAGTCAAAATAAAAAAAATGACAGCAAAAAAGCTGCAATTCGCTTTGTATCCTCGTACGAGTATATGTTTTAGAAAAAACAGTAATTAAATAACTTTTGGCGTTCTCATTCCACTCATGATTGCTTAATATTAATTCTTTTGTTTTTTTAAAGGCAGGGTTTTGAAGCTCCAGAGATTCGGAGATAGCTTCAAACATTATCATTGTTTTTATTAAAAAGCGATGGTATAAACTTTGTGTAAAATAACCTTTAAAGCTTTTGTGTTTTAGTATGATGTTTTTTAAACTATTTACGTAATTTTTTATTATTAACTTGTATTATATTTAAGCAAGAAAAAATCTTATTTATAATTTAAAACCAAGCGATTTTATGTAACGTTTAATTGTCTACACGTTCAAACGATTAAAGTTTAATTCAGCTCAGCTCAGCTTTTTTAGTCTAAAAAATTTACATATTTTTTTGGCAAACGTATTTTTTCTTAGCTCAGTACCCTCGTGTCCAGTACTCTCTAAAAAGTGGCCCTAAAAAATTCGTTGAAAAAAAAGTCGTAAATCACATTTTGATTAAATTAACGAAATAAGTAGGTTAGAAAAGTTTTGCTATAATATTATTTGATTGAACGAAAAAATTCGTAAAATTAACTTAGAAAAATTTCGTTGAAATTGATAAATGCTCTTTACATATTAAACATACAGCTTTGTCTCGTACGGCGGTTTTTTATTTTATAATTAGGTTTACCACTAGTTTTGTTTGACTATTTATATAAATATAATCTACAAAAATAATCAAATCCTATGTGTAACTGAAGTCAAATTCTTTCAACCTTCATTTTTTTGTTTTATGTTTATTAATAACAAAAATAATTGTTTTAAAACAAAAAAATAAGGTTCGGCCAATTTAATCCGACTCTTTTTAAAGTTTCTATATTTACCACGGGACGTTTCCTTTCATTTTGTTCTAAATATAGCAAACTTGTGAGGATATTTTGTTGGAAATATTGGAATTCTTCGCTATTGTTAAAACAAAATTACTTTGCAAAAAAAAAACTCCAAAGGCGCTGATGATTTCTATGGAATTAAGATGGCAGAAATTGCTTGTGTGTGCACTGACTTTAAATCCTTAGTTTGAAGTGTGTAAAATTTTCTGCTAGGGATTTTAAGTTTTTGCAACACTTTATTTATTTTTTTTTAAGTGTGAAATCTGCAGTTTCGTTTACAAAACAAATTAAGGAAGGACAGACTAAGGTAAGAAATGTTTTGTAAAACAATCTTATAATTAAAAAGTAACCATAAATCAGTTTTTTTTTTCACCCTTAAAATGGTTAAATAAGAAAAAATATGGAAAAATGTTTGGCCGAAGAAGGACTTTTCTTCTCGCCATCGCGCTGAAACTAAAATAAAAGTAAAATTTGGAAGTTAAAACTATGGTTTTGAATTTTTAATTTATTATGCTTGTTAAGTATTATAAATTATTGCTGATGTAAACCTATTCTATGCATCCTTTAACCGGAGTTTTATTGGAAAAATTTTATTGTAAGACGGGAGTTTCACTAATTTTTTATTAAGCTTTTAATAAATAAAAAAATCGTAACAGTTACTAATTAAGTGAGCGGATCCTTTTCCGTTAAAAAATTCGTAGAAAGTTACTAATTTCTACGTTATATTAACCAATCACTTTTAAGAGAGTACCCTCGTGTCCAGTACCCTTGTGTCCTAGAATCGCTCCTAAGTTCGAACCCCACGGTAGTTGTGTTTTTTTCTCGCTTAGGCATATTTCTAACATAAACATTTATGTTTAATTTCATTTCTTCATCTTTTTACATGAAAAAAACCTGAATGAAAATAACGAATACTTATTTTAAAGAAACTACAATTGTGCACATTTGCATGTCATATCCTTTTGCTTCTTTCACGTATCATTTTTAAACCAAACTGAAAATTTTTTTGTTTCTGGTTATTTTTTAAACAAATAGTCCTTTTAAGTAATTGTGGGCATATTTTTCATATTTTTAAATTTATTTTACTCTCTTAACTTTGTTTGCACTTTTTTCACTAAAACCTTTGCAAATTTTACAAAAACGTGACTTTCTAATGGGACAAGAAACTTGTTTGTAAAATTTACAAACTGTTCTGGAAAACGTTAAAAATATATCTCCGGAGGGAATCGAACCTTAGACTTATGCATGCAAGTCCTGGACTCTAACCACTAGGCCAACTGGACAACTAAAGAATATGCAAAAACGAGGCCTTATAAACAATAGTTTTTTTCGTAAAAGTTTACAAACAACCTAGTAATTTTTACTAAGTCTGATTTATTTGTACATGACTTTTCGCAAACAAAATTAAGAGAGTATGACAAATTAATACAAATGTAACTTCTTAATTTGTTTTCCCTGTTTTTTTTATATTAAAAGAGGTTAAGTTTGCCCTTATTTAAATTATTTAAATTTGTATGAATGTGATTTTATACTAGCATAATAATATATTTGTGTTATTTATTCTGGTTTTTACGCAGTGAGGTATTTGTTTTTTGTTGCTTATTTGAGTTTTAAAAAACAGGTACGTTATTAAATTGTAAAAGTTTTTTAAAGTCAGCCAGCAAGACAAAATATGTTTAGAAACATGGTTTTCAAAGCATATTTCGTGACACCCGTTCGTCACGATGACACCCATCTGTCACGATGACACCCATCCATCACGATGACACCCGTCCGTCACAATGACACCCGTCCATCACGATGACACCCGTCCGTCACAATGACACCCGTCCATCATGATGACACCCGTTCGTCACAATGACACCCGTCCATCACGATGACACCCCTCCGTCATGATGACACCCGTCCGTCACGATGACACCCATCCATCACTATGACACTCGTCCGTCTGCTGGTTGTCTTTTGCATGGCCGCGTTTGTTAAACAAAAGTGTCACACCTTTGTCCCGGATTATCGTATTATCCACTTTTGATAATACAAAATAAACGTTGTAGAATAAAAATCTGAACAGTCAAACATTTTTATGTTTGAAAATTCCTTATATTTAAGAAGGTTTTAGTTCACTTGATTAAAATTTTTTTGTAAAACTATGTGCTTCCTTACTTTATTTTTTATTTAAAATTTATGACTTATGCAAAAAATAAAATATTTTAATGTACCTGGCAGATGCATTTTCAAAAACCTTATATATCTGCTTTATAAACTCCGGGTTTGCAATGCTTACTTCTGTTTCATTTGAAATTCGTGTTTGCAAATTTTTAGGACAAAAGCTTTTTAGATATGCTAACCAATTAATCTAAATGAAACAATAAAAATATAAATATTATATATGCATACTGAATCAAAAAAACTTGAAAAAAAACTGATATTAAACAACTTCCAGCAAAACATTTGCAAAAAGTTATCGCAACAAAGGTTTTAAATAAAGAAGTAATATCAAAAATATATAATACTATATATTATATTAAGGAAAAATATGTCACTTAGTCTCAGAAGCGAAACGATTTGGTGCCATTTTTTGAGCACTGCCATTAATTGTTGTGCGCATAAAATGGCAAAACAACTGCTCTTATTGAGGCATGTGTCGTGTAAATGGGCACTGCTCAAAATGTAGCAGTGTTTTTGCGCATATATTTGCATGCTAACTCGAACGCACTGCATTTTGAAGCACACTGCACTTTTTTAGCAATTTTATGCGCATATATGCGCATATACTGCACATAAAATGGCACAACCGCTTGAAACAAAAAAAATAAACCCACTAAAAAACCAGTACTTAGATTTCACATTGTACACAAAATACAAATTTTTAGTATAGACATACAAAAATAAAATACAATACAATACACAAAAAGATCTATTTATGTATTGCATTGGATTTTATTTTTGTATGTCTATACTAAAAGTTTGTATTTTGTGTACAGTGTGCAAACTAAGTAGTGGTTTTTAAGTGGGTTTATTTTTTTTGTTTCAAGCGGTTGTGCCATTTTATGTGCAGTATATGCGCATATATGCGCATAAAATTGATAAAAAAGTGCAGTGTGCTTCAAAATGCAGTGCGTTCGAGTTAGCATGCAAGTATATGCGCAAAAACACTGCTACATTTTGAGCAGTGCCCATTTACACGACACATGCCTCAATAAGAGCAGTTGTTTTGCCATTTTATGCGCACAACAATTAATGGCAGTGCTCAAAAAATGGCACCAAATTGTTTCGCTTCTGAGACTGAGTGACATATTTTTCCTTAATATATTATATAGTATTATATATTTTTGGTAATATCACCAAAAGTATAAATTCTAATGAAAATGGAAAAAAAAAATCAAGCAAAAAAAAAAAAAAAGCCGCCCCAAACAAAAAAAGAAAAAAAAAAAAAAAGAAAGAACAAAAAAAAAAGAAAAAAAAAAAAACAAAACAAGAAAAAAAAAAAAAGAAAAAAAAAAAAAAGAAAAAAAATCCCAAAAAAAAAAAAAAAAAATGGGAGGGCCGCCAGCCAAAAAAAAAATTGCCTAAAAGTAATTTTATAACGTCATAACTCTATAGAGAGTTTTAACACTGAGCAACTTCCGTTTAAATGAGGTTTTAACAATCGTGTTAAGTTATGTTATTCTAAAAACATATTCTCTGTTTTAATTCGCGTGAATTAAAATCGCGAATATGGCATTATAAGAGGGGTGTCATTTAAATGGACTATTTTGGAAAAATGTCATTATAATCGGATATGCTGGCTTATTTTTATATAGGGGTTAAAAAATTTTAGTTATAATATATATAATTTTTTTATTACTTTAAGTATGTTTGTGTTATAATAAAGCATGATTATGCATTTGATAAAAAATATGCACTGTTACCATAAAACAAACTAATCAAGAAAATTTTAAATTAGAGCTTAGCTAGAACTCATTATATGAATTCGATTTGTTAGTTAGTGGTAATGATAAAATATTTGGTAATTTAGACATGTTGTTAATATCTGAAACATAAATTAATGTAAAAATGACTGATAATATGATAAATAGATCTGATAACTTCGACGTTTTTAGAAATAATAGAAAAACTCGTGTTGGAAGTGGCGTGTCTATTCTGTCCAAACGTGCATATAATGTCATAGAATGCATTCCAGAAAAATACAATAATATTGAGGTCGTTGCATAATAATATTGGGGAATTGACATTCCGCATTATAGATCTTCTAAAGTTAGGTTTATTTGCTTATATCGGACACAACAAGCTATTCAAGATAAGAACATATTATTAATTAATAGCTGTAGTAATGATTGTGATATTTATGTTTTTAATATTTTAATTAAATTTAAATATATTTTTTGTGTTTTTCAAATCTGAATATGTTTTTTAGCTGCTCTTTGTTACCAATTTTAGATTCATGAATCCTTTTGAGGTTGATAATGAATGGGTAGTATTAAAGAAGTATTCAGTTTTGCTTTTGGCGTCATACAACCACAGTGCGGTGTAAACTTGCTTCAGTATGTTCCTGTCTTAGGACGAAATAAATAAATAAAATAATAAAATAAAGTAAAATAAATTTTTGATGACATACCTGAAGATTTTATAGGTTCAATTGATCTCATGGTGATTTTAATCTTTTAGAAATTGATTGCAGCATATTATCTGTTGTTTCTAACAATAATAAGGAAGAAGAATGGCTTATGTTTTTCACTGAGTTAATATCAAGTCAAATTGTAAAAGAACCAACCAGGGGCAATAATGTGCTTGATGCAGTTTTAGTAAGTGACGAACAAATGTTTAATCTTTCAATCATCTTTCAATTTTACTCGGATTTTCAACTTCTGATCACAATGTGGTTTATTTCCGCTAACAAGTTTCCGCTAATTCTTTAACCGAGTTTAAAAATAGTATTATAAACGGCTCATATTAGTGCTTATCTGTTTACGCCTGTATGTCATATTCCAGGAAACTATGTTTCAATGATTGTTTTGCGGCTGCGATTGGTTTGCCCTGTGGTGATAAAATGATGCATTTTGCATACATTTTGTTGTTTTGTAAATCTTCATTTTTGTTTTCTTTTGATTACTGGAATAAACACTTATGGCTTTGACTTTTGACTTGGATGCTGTTTTGAAAACTTATTGGTACTGCTTTTTATGCTTTTCTTTTTTAACAATATGAACATTGTAATGTGAAATTAAAATGTAAAATATTTTTTTTTGTTGATTTAATTAAGTTCTTAACTTAAGATGATGTACTGTTGTTTTAAAAGTTGAAAAAATAGTTAATTAAATGGTTTTTGCAGTTTTTTATTTAAAAAAAAACAGTTTGTATTTTTAAGAATCAGAGTCGCTAGTCTAATGCATGTTTAAAAGTTATCCCATGATAACTTTTTGAACGTGCTTAAGGATGCAAGAGAAAAATCTATTTTCTCTAGGTTAAAACCGGGTTAAATGTTTTTTTTTTTTTAAAAAAAACTTTTTTTTGTTATTCAATTCGAGTCACAGTTACATATAGTTTGTGTTGTTTTGACTAATTTTGCTAAATTAGCGGTAAATTCACACACCGCAAATGGTGACTAATGTTTCAAAATGTACCTGTACATATAAGTTGATGAGCCATTTACAAATGACGTAAACAAAGTTTCTAGAAACTTCTAATTATAAAATAAACTTGGCAACGTTTTATTCGTCAAGTATTTTTCTGGAAATTTCAAGAAGCATGTTTGTCAGGTATATAAGCCAAGTACTTTTGGCTCATTTATTGTTTTGTTTACTATGCTAAATTGTGTTTCTACTATTACTATTCCTATTTACTTTTGCTCTTCAACACCTGCTATAAATTGTTTGTTCTTGTTAACAAATAAATTTCTTTTGTTGAATCCTTTTGTGTATTTTGCTACTTAAAAACACAACAAAGACTGTCATTAAAAAACAAAATATAAGCAATTTAAACCCAAGTGTTTATTTTTTTTTTATTTTGAAGCCAAATAAAATAAAATCAGCCTGGCAAGCATTAAATAATTTTATAATAAATATCATAAACATTCTAGGCAATTATAAATATCTTAATTTTTAAAATTTTAAATTTACAAATACAAATTAAAGTTACCTTTGGGCCCATGTTATAAATATCTTTTATTTTAACAATTGAAAAGGGTTTTTTTGGAACACGGTAAGCCTAAATTTGAAAAATCACAAATATATGTCCTAAATAGCACAAAAATTTAAAAGAGGTTACATATTTTTAGAATCTAATATATGCTGACACAAATGTTTTAAAGCATTTTTATGCTTAAATTGACCAGTTTTTAAAGAATTTACAGAATAGTAAAACATTTTGATTGAAAGAGTAGTAAATCTGGTAAAACTCAACAAGCATAATATATTAAAATAATAAAAACACTTTGTATATCTTAATATATTTATATTCTTTTTATTTACAAAACCAGATTTATTGTGGTTTATTTCGTTATTCAAAAAAAACAAACAACAAAATATATGACCATGCTGTTGAGGTAAACACTACGTAAAGCCCTAAAGACCTTTTTTATTTGGGAAGGGGCCTAGGCCCAGGCCCAGGCTCACGTCGCACGCAAGTGGAAACTATTTTGTTTTTACACTTTTTTCTATAACAAAAAGTTAGATTTTTATAGCAAAGTTTAGAGTTTAGTGTTTTAAATTTGTATCAAAATTATATCTTTAAAATCAGGTTGATTTCTACTACATTTTATTTTAAATTTTTTTTCAGTCAAAAATTTTTAAAAATGATTCTTCCGCAATGAGATTACTTGTTGAGTGCATCTCCTAAGGATATTCTGATGAAATCGGAAATATTAATTCTTGTGGATACAAACAATATTTCAAAAACTAATTTTTTAATCAACTTTACTCTTTTGAAATCTCCTTTGAAAGTGGGGCAATATAGCTTTACAAAAAAACTTTAACAACAGAAAAATGTAAAATTTTAATATACTCTCTTAAAATAGTAAGTAACTTTTTACAAACAGAACTACTAATTAATTCCTTAAGAAGGAACCTGTTAAAAATTAGTAGATTTTTTACTAATTTAGGTAGTTATACGCAAATAAAATCTAGCTGACCGCGATATTTGCAGTATTGAATTGAATATTTAACAACAAAAACATTTAAAATTTTCCACTAAAGTGGGTTAATAACAAAGATTAAAAACTGTATTTTATTAATTGTTTATCAAATTACTTAATTTGAAACCTAAATGCAAATTTTTTAAGGGCTAAATTTGGTTAATTTATATGTATATTTTGTGAAAAGTTGGAATTAAAAAAAAATTCTGCGTTCTTATTTGTTTTAAAAAAACACGTCATTACCGCGCAATTTTAATGAACAATCACGCCGATTAATACAATGTACACAAAGGTTTCGAGAAGAAATTGAAATAATTCGTATATAACAGTGTTTAACTAAAAAAAAACATGAGTAAAAAATATAGACAACCGCTTGTTTTAGAAAAATGTTGAAAAAAGGGCAAATAGTAATAGGCAAATAACTTTCTAAACTTTTTATGCTCATTTTTTTTATTTCACCAGCGTCATATACCAATTACTTTCAATTCTTCTCGAGACCTTTGTGTACATTGAATTAACTGACGTGATTGTTCATTGATCTCCTCTCATATCTGCATTCAAATTTTCAGCGTCAGCCAGATATAATTCAACCATAAGTAAATATATTATAAATTTACTACTGAAGTTAGTAGATTATATGTTTTTACAAAACAATTTAGTGAATTATTTTACAAGGTAATCAGTAAAAATTTCTTGCCTTTTTTAAATAAATTAATCAAAACTTTGTTGATGTGACGTTTTATAAAAATTCTAACTATCGTAAATCAATAAAATCAAAAAAAAATTAAATAAGTGTATGTTAAGGGCATGTTGTTCGAATCATGAGGGTGTAATACCCACCCACCAAAATTAATTATCCATTTAGCGTTTTTATATTAAAAATGTGAACAGTCTGGGGGAACATTTCTCACATTTTAGTTGTTTCACACAACATCCACCGACCTTGATTACTTAAATTGAGAAATTAAGAATAAAATTCTCATAACAATTGCTGTGCTCCGGAGCTTCAAGCTCCAGAGCAAAGCTCCGCTTTTAGGAGCTCTAGAGCAACCCCGGAGCTCCGCCTTATTCACGATAGTAAAAACCTTCCATTCAGTGTTAAAGACCTTCACAAAGTTATGACCTTATAGAATCATTTTTAGACAATTAGGGCTTGGGAAAAAATGGAGATCTTTCATCCATTGAAGATCCAATCTTTTCCCAAGCGCTAATTGGCTAAAAGTGATTCTAACAGCTCCTCCTACAACCATTACCACACAACAAAGCTATATGACGTGATCACAAATACTATATGACATTTTGAGGGCCCTAAAATCCTGACATGTTTTTGTATTAATTTCATGAATAATTAAAAAGTGATGCCATATATTTTTTTCAAAATGTTTTTTGCAAATTAATTTTTTCAAAACTTATTTAATACACTAGAAATTGTCTTAATTTTCCAGATAGGGTAATTTTAAATGTGTTTAAAGCTTAAATAAGCTTAAAATCGTTCATTTAACAGGCGGAGCTTTGGAGCTCTGAAGCTCCCTTGGCTTTAAATGGCCGGAGCTTCGGCCCGGAGCACAATACTGGAGGGTAAGAACATCACTAATAACAATAGATCAAATGAAAATTGAGAAGCATAAAACAAATAATTTCTAATAGTATGGTAACAAAAAAATAAAGTGTAATTGCAGAATTTTCACCACGACTGAAATTTGGCTTTTCAAAAAATGAAGATAACACAGATAACAACTAAAAGCCTGTTGCAAAAACTAATTATAAATCTGCAATCAAAGCCTAACTCATTAGGTATTATGCATATACTGTAAACAATTTGTCGTGATCTTCTTGGTTCGATCTTGATGCACCAAGAAAAATATTTATTTAGCTAATGCACGACATTTTTAACAAAAGCTATAAAAATAATAAATTTAACCACAACCAATCCAGTGTTTTTTCACATTTACATTTTATGGCGTCGTTGTAAACAAACAGGCGGTGCGTGCTTTAATTTTTTTTAATAATTTTTCCTCAATACAAAGATCAAAGGGAAGAGGACCCAGTTTAAAAAATGCCAATAAAATATAACTTTTACCCAGTGTAATACATGTAAAAAAATAATTTTTAACGAAAAAGTAAGTTGTATTGATTTGGGGATTCATTAAATTTTAAGTTTTTTCTTTCTTGAAAATTTAAGTTTTCATTTATTACCTTATTTTGACAGGGATTAATATTTATTAAGAAGAAAAACAAAGGTGGTCACTATTTGAGTTGGAAGCACTGCACAAAGGTAAACTTTCAGTAAAATAACCCAAAAAGGAAATCAGCTGATTAATATTAAGTGCCTCCTTTTTTTCCAACGCGCTGAGCAATTTTTGGTTTTTACGCTAAAAACATTCAGTTTGTATGCGTTTCTCCGTTTTTGAAACGTCCAAATCAAAACAAAAGGCAGTGAAACTTGACACACCACAAATGCTGTTCTTATAAACAGACGCATTTACAGCTCTGGTTTTGTGGTCACCTTTTGATGGAAACACAAATGAGCCAAGGCGTTTGTTTGTTTTGTCAAAAAAATTTTTGTCCCACCATGTTTTACTAAATAATAGTATACTCTCCTGTATACCTTGCACAAATAAAGAAATCAGATAAGATAAGGTTATGGTAAAAAGCGCCACACACAAAACTTTACTACACAAAAAATGACAAGCCAAATTTATTTTTCCATAAAATAGTTCTATTGATTAATCACAAGTTGACTAAAGTTTAAAGTTTTGGCTACATAGGCTTGTTTTTTGCACATTATTATTATAATTATCTAAACATGTGCGCCCTCCGGCGATTCCGCCCATTTATCAAGGGCTCTGCAACCCCCTATCCTTATTATCAGTGGCTGTGCACCACCCCCCTTTCCTTTGTGATACTCCTGCTACAAAATTCTAAACAATATCAGTCTGTTTGCAATTACTTTCCAGTGTTTATGACTGGTTAAATTCTATTGAAAACAAAAAGTCAGTAGATATAATACACATAGACTTTTCTAAGGCCTTTGATTCTGCCAGCCACCCCAAATTGTTTACAAATTTAAAGGCTTATGGAATAAACTATGAGCTTCTGAGTTGGATTTCCAATTTTTAAAGTAACACGTTAGAAAATAATTCTAAGTGATAATTTTAATGACCATAATCAAAATTTTGTAAGCTCAGATTATGTATCCGTTTGGCGAAGTGCCCCAAGGTAGCGTCCTTGGACCACTCCTTTTTTATTTTATATCAATGATTTGCCTGATTGCCTCGACTCTAAAACTTTTATCAAACTTTTTGCCGACGATGCTAAATTCTATCATGTTTTTGATGATATAAATTCTCATTCTCATATCAAAAATTTTTGGGGGTACATTATGGTTGTAAAAATGGTAAACATTGGATGAATCGAGTTGAAATTTATATTTTTAGGATCAGCGTGTCGAAAGCTTTTATATGAGTACAAACAAGACGGTATTACAATAAATATATAAAAAAAGACCCCCTAAAAATTTTTGGGGGTACTTTTTGGTGGTAAAAATGGTAACCATTAGGTGAATCGAGTTTAAATTTATATTTTTGGGATCAGCGTGTCGAAAGTTTTGATATGAGTATAAACATGACGGTATTATAATAAAATCACCTCTTAAGAATTTTAGGGGGTACATTGATGGGTGTAAAAATAGGTAACCACCAAAGAAAATTAAAACAACTATATATTTTTGAAATCAGTGCGTCAGGAGCTTTCATATGAGTATAAACATGTCACTTAAAATGAAAAAATGGCAAAATTACCAATTTTCAAATTTGGGGGTATTTGGGGGGTATGTAATCGGGTAACCATAAAAAATTTTAGTCTAAACTTAATATTTTTAAAATAAGCACGCATAGAGCTTTTAAACGAATATAAACAACGCTTATAAATAATAAAAACAAAAAAATCACCCCTTACTAATTTTGGGGGCACAAAGGGGTCTGTATTTTGGTTACCCGACCGTTTAAAGCAAATTTTTTAATATTTTGGAAATCAGCACGCCGAGAGCTTTAAAATGATATATTACTCGCCTATGTAGAGATGCTGTGTCAAAAGTTTTATTTTTAGGGGTCAGCCATAGCAGTGCTTTAAGGCATCAAGATTTTTTTAGGACTATCACCAAAATGTCTGACTTAAATTCCGCATAAATTCCCCCGAATTCAGGCCAGTGGCTCTAACAGTTTTTGAGCAAGATGCCAAAATATGCATAATGTGTCCCCCATAAAAAGATTTTTTGGCAAAAATCGTGAAATTGACCCCCTTTAAACTCTCGGGGTACCCGACCCAGGTAGAATACCGCTAAAAAATTCATATTTTTGAGCTCAGGAAAGTATGGGCAATCTGCAAAAAAAAATTTAGACGTAGAGCCCCATATGGTAAAAAGTTAGAAATTTTGCCGAAAAAATCCACCGTGAATTTCGGCAATTTTGGGGCTAACCCCCCAAAATTTTTGAAAAAATTTTCTTTTCAGGAGGTAGCCAAAAGTACAAGGACCTTAACGCGAGATATTTGCATATTGATCGCGGCGCATTCAAAAGTTATAAGACCGCAAACAAAAAGTTTTTTTTTTAATTTTTTTCAGTATCGCCAAAAATAAAATAGAGAGTAGAAATTAATACAAGAACTCGCACAAATGGGCTTAAACTAAAAGGTCATCTCAACATGTTTCAAAAAAAATTTTCTCCAGTCGCATAGTTAGTTTATGGAATAAGCTTCCATCTGTCTTAGTTTCTTCCCCATTACTTTTTAGCTTTCAAAAAAAATTTTTAAGTCTGGTTTTATAATAGTATTTACTTATAAGGCTTTTTATTTATCTATCATGTAAACAAACGTTTTTATAGTAGTTTAAACTATAGCGATTTCTTATTTTAACAGTACTGTTTGTAGTCCGAATTATTGCATGTTATATAAAAAAAAACAACCACAAAAAAAAAAAAAAAAACCCCAAAAAAAAACAAGCCCCAAAAAAACCCAAAAAAAAAAACCCCCCCCCCAACCCCTAGGGATCGACCGGGGCAGAATTATTGCTGATGCCGGGGCCGGGGCCGGGGCCGGGGTAGAGAAATTTTGATTTGCCGGGGCCGGGGTAGAAAATTTTGCCCCGGCCGGGGCCGGGGCCGGGGCAGGCTAAAAATTTAGAAGAATTTGTAATTTTGGTCGTTTTTTTCAAAAATTCTAATTTTTTACTGTAAATTATTTGTTTTAGGTAATTAATAGTCATATTTTAGAATTTAAGCACTTGTGTAAGTAGAAAAAATTATTTTTTAATACACAAAGTTTTTCCAAGCAGAACAAAAAATTATTTGAATATTTCGATTCTTTTAAACATAAATTATTATTATAATTAGTATACACTACGGTTGTAAAAAATAATGATTTTTGATTATTTTCAGAAAAAGTAAAAAGTAATTTTAAAAATATTTAAATTAAGTAAAGTAAGAGTAAAAGTAATTTGTAATACTTTAATTTAAGTAAAGTAAAAATAAAAGTAACGGTCGAAATTTTATTTAAGTAAAGTAAAAGTAAGACCTATTTTTTAAGTAAAAATAAAAGTAAAATTATAATAAAAGTAAATTTGCAACGGAGCAAAACGTCGATTTTCGGAGATCCAGAGCTGCGTTCCAAAATGTTTTGTTATGTCTTCATTTTAATAAGTTTTTTTCGTCTAAGTAAATAGCGTTTAGCGTGTTAGCGGCTTAAAAAACTTTCTTCTGAGAGTCTGAGACTCATTTTACAACAACCCCATAGGAAATCTTTTTATTGAAATTACTTAAATTTTACTTAAATTAATTTAAGTATTTGTAGGAAAAAATCCGAGTAAGAGTAAAAGTAAAAGTAAGTGAAATTTAACCCGTTGGTATTTATTCCACTGCAAATCCGCAGAAAGGATTTCACGCCACTGCTGCTCAATGTTAAATCTTAGTCAACGATCGTTGAGAGCCACAGAGTTTCACACACTGCAGCACAGACGCAATATATCTTTTGCAGATTTGCAGCGGTTTTTGGACGAAAAAAATCCCAAAGGATTAAAAGTCGAGTAAAAGGAAAAGTAATAAAAAATTCGTTACTTTCATTTGTTTAAGTAAAAGTAAATATAACTTTTTACAACAGTAGTATACACTTTTCGCAATTATTAGAAATATATTCAAGTTTAAAGCAATATTAAACTTAATCTCACTAACCATTTTTATAACTTTTAAAGAATGCTCTACATATAGAACAGGAGTTAAAGCATTTTTATACTGGGAGTATGTTTTCATTAAAAAACCAAAACGTGTTAAAGGAACCAAAATCAAAATTGGATACTATATAAAAAAATAATTTGAAAATAGTGAAATTTTTTTATATTAAAATAAATAAAATATGTTGATAATTGTAGAAATGTAAATCTAAATCTAAAAAATGCTAGTCTTCAAGAATAAAATTTTGAAGAAACATATTTTTTAAAACTTCACTTACATGCCTCTATTCAACATTTTTCGGTCGATAAACATACAGGAGGGGTTAAAACGCACCTTTTGATTTTAAATTGTAAGAACATTTTTAAAGCTTTATTACCACTTTTTTAAATTAAAAAATACTTTTTAAATTGTAAAAGGTAAAATAATTAAATCATTGCGAGTACAAGCAACCATGTTCGCTTTCTAGCTTGTTTCAAGTTGTTAGTTTTAGTCGTTTTAATCAGCTACCTTATTTTTTTAGCAAAAAATCATAAAATAAATGTCACGTGAACTTTTGCAATGAAATTGTTTTTGTGATTCGCACTATTTTTTGTAATTTCTTGATATTTATTAAAAACATATAAAAATATTAAACTCGCTAAAAAAGTGGAGTGACTCCGCAGGATTTTACTACCAACACATGCGGACCCAATCCGGATAGACCCTACACAAAATTTATGAATACCAGTGTAGTTTTGGCAATAAATTTAAAAATGTTAAAATAAAAACAAGAAATAAACTTGAATTTTTTTATTGAAAAAAAATGTTTTAACATCACTAAATTTTGAAACAGTTTCAATAAAATCTAAAAATAAAAGTAAGAATATAATATAATCCAAACAAATGTCTAGTTGTACGATATATTTTTATAGAAAAACTCACACATGAGCAAATTTAATAGGAATTATTACCGATTCCTGCTAATTTTTTGTACGCGGCGATTTTGTAAACATGTCGGAAAAACGAATTTGGTGTACAAAATATCGCTGTGCGAGAAAATATTCGTTGGGATGCACAGAAAGTATCTTGCGCCAAAAAGTAAAATGTGCATCATTTCTCTTTTAAATTTAGTTAAAAAATTTACTGTACACATAGTCGAAACTTCTCTTGGGTTATATATTTTTTATATAAACAATGATATTATAATAACTCTAATATTTATTGTATACGTCTCATGAATGGACTTCTAATGTCAAACCCTAATCTTGTAAATAAAATCTACAAAATTGTTCTTAATGCTCAAAAAGTCTTCAAAGTCTTAAAATAATGACTCATGATTAAAATAAAAAATCTTATTAAAATAGAGTTTTAATAAAATCTTAAAATACAAATAATAAATATCCTCCTATTGAAGCGATTACATTAGCTCTTTAAATAAAATTTTATATATTTATCACTGTGTAAAATTGTAAAAAAGTGCTTTGAAATTTGTATTCTTAGGAGTCCTTACCCCGGTTTGCCCCGGTTGATTTGACAGCTAAATTGCCGGGGCCGGGACCGGGGCCGGGGTAGAGAAAATTGCGTTTGCCGGGGCCGGGGTCGGGGCCGGGGTAGAAAAAAGTGCCAGGGCAAGCCGGGGCCGGGGCCGGGGCCCCGGTCGATCACTACCTGAAGGTATAGCACAGAACAGTTAAATAAGATTCTTAAAATATTAAAATTGTACAACAAAAAGAAGTAACTTTGGTCCAAATTAGTTGTTTAAAGCATGAAAAAAATATTCGGCTCTCGAGCGTTGTATGAAAATATAAAAATTGAGAGATCATGAGTTTTATAATATTAATTTTTTCATTTTCAAAATACAAAATTTCAAAAATAAATTTAAATAAGCCCTGAAAATACTAAAATAGAATATTCCATATTGCAAAAATTTTCATATTGCAACCATACAGCTTTAACCTATTTAACTTGCTTGCTAACTGGGCGCTTATCACGCGTAAGAAATTATATGACCTAGATCATATGTAGAGTTTGCCGCGGTAAGGTTTACATACAAAATTGGTCATACAAAAAAACTATCAGCGTGAGACAAAGGTTTCACATTTGTCATACAAAGGTTTTACGGATGTAACCGGGAAAAAAGTCATTATGCGAACGGGTTAAACCTTTTTGTAGGTAACAAAAAATTGACTCCAAAGAAACTCCAAAAAGTTTTTGCATTAAAATATTAAACTCGCTAAAAAAGTGGAGTGACTCCGCAGGATTTTACTACCAACACATGCGGACCCAATCCGGATAGACTCTACACAAAATTTATGAATACCAGTGTAGTTTCGGCAATAAATTTAAAAATGTTAAAATAAAAACAAGAAATAAACTTGAATTTTTTTATTGAAAAAAAATGTTTTAACATCACTAAATTTTGAAACAGTTTCAATAAAATCTAAAAATAAAAGTAAGAATATAATATAATCCAAACAAATGTCCAGTTGTACGATATATTTTTATAGAAAAACTCACACATGAGCAAATTTAATAGGAATTATTACCGATTCCTGCTCATTTTTTGTACGCGGCGATTTTGTAAACATGTCGGAAAAACGAATTTGGTGTACAAAATATCGCTGTGCGAGAAAATATTCGTTGGGATGCACAGAAAGTAGCTTGCGCCAAAAATTAAAATGTGCATCATTTCTCTTTTAAATTTAGTTAAAAAATTTACTGTACACATAGTCGAAACTTCTCTTGGGTTATATATTTTTTATATAAACAATGATATTATAATAACTCTAATATTTATTGTATACGTCTCATGAATGGACTTCTAATGTCAAACCCTAATCTTGTAAATAAAATCTACAAAATTGTTCTTAATGCTCAAAAAGTCTTCAAAGTCTTAAAATAATGACTCATGATTAAAATAAAAAATCTTATTAAAATAGAGTTTTAATAAAATCTTAAAATACAAATAATAAATATCCTCCTATTGAAGCGATTACATTAGCTCTTTAAATAAAATTTTATATATTTATCACTGTGTAAAATTGTAAAAAAAGTGCTTTGAAATTTGTATTCTTGGGAGTACTTACCCCGGTTTGCCCCGGTTGATTTGACAGCTAAATTGCCGGGGCCGGGACCGGGGCCGGGGTAGAGAAAATTGCGTTTGCCGGGGCCGGGGTCGGGGCCGGGGTAGAAAAAAGTGCCAGGGCAAGCCGGGGCCGGGGCCGGGGCCCCGGTCGATCGCTACCTGAAGGTATAGCACAGAACAGTTAAATAAGATTCTTAAAATATTAAAATTGTACAACAAAAAGAAGTAACTTTGGTCCAAATTAGTTGTTTAAAGCATGAAAAAAATATTCGGCTCTCGAGCGTTGTATGAAAATATAAAAATTGAGAGATCATGAGTTTTATAATATTAATTTTTTCATTTTCAAAATACAAAATTTCAAAAATAAATTTAAATAAGCCCTGAAAATACTTACCTAAGACGTTTTTAACCAAAAAACTTATAAATATATAATTTAAGCAATCCAAAATTTAAATATTTTTTTTATATTTTTAAACACCACTATTAAACAAAAAATTACAAAAAATAACTAAAAAAAATAGAAAAAAACAGCTAAACACGTGTTTTAATGTGGACAAGATGTTTATAGCAAACTTCGTCATTTTACGAAAAAGTTAGTAAAAAGTTACTAAGTAACAACGATCTACTAAAAAGATTAGTTACGTTTTTTTACTAACTGTTTTAAGAGAGTACTTTTTAAAAGCTATACCTGAATTTAAACTTAAATTTATTAAAATTTATTTTACATCAAACCTTTTGACTGTTTATTAACGCCCAAAAAATTGCAAAATATTTTAAATACTGTAATACAACTACTTTTTGCGGATTTGTTTTTAAATTCAATTTTAAGGTCCTTGTTTTAGCCATGCTTTTTAGTCAATTAATGGCCCAAAACACAAAGCCAAAGCCGAAATTTAATAACTCCACGTGATTTGATCAAAAGTATATAGGACAAAAAATATGCAACTCTTGTGTTAAAAGTGAATAAATTTTAAAATGTACGCCATTATAATGGCATACTTTCAAAATAGGCTATTATAATAGAAAATGCCATAAGGGCTGGTTCATACTTATGAAAAACGTCCTTTGGACAAAGTCCAAAGGACAATTTTATAAAAGCCAAAACGTCCCTTGCACAAGCCAAAACGTCCTTTGGACTTTTTCCTTTGGACGAAGTATGAACGCTACTTAGAATTTGTCCTTTGGAAAAACTCCAAAGAACAAAATCCAAAGGGAAAAGTCCAAAGGACAAAAGTATGAATACCTTGTCCTTTGGATTTTGTCCTTTGGACTTTTCCCTTTGGACTTTTTCCTTTGGACTTTTTCCTTTGGACTTTTCCCTTTGGACTTTTCCCTCTGGATTTTGTCCTTTGGACAAAGTCCAAAGAACAAAAGTCTTTTGGACTTTGTCCAAAGGACGTTTTGTCATAAGTATGAACCAGCCCTAATCATATTTAAATTTACGAAAATTACCACGAAGAGTACACTTATAACAGCAAAACTTAGATTTATCCCAAATTAAAAAGGATTTTTTGGTGCATAAACCCATTTGACCGACCAAAACTCTTATTTATTTAGTACTTTTTTACATTATCGAATTTAATGTGGGATAACGTTTTAGTTATACCGCTATAATGGCATATTCTCCACACAAAATTAAAGATTGCAAATATGTCAGAATAATAGGAGTGCTATTATAATGACTTATTTTAAAATCATGCAATTATAACGGCATACGCCGTTATTAATTTTTGCATAGGAGTTTTACATTTTTTGTTATAATATGTAAATTTAATTTGATCACTCTACAATTTCAAATTGAAGTAAAGGTGTTTCCAAGCAATTTATTTCACCAAATTTTGGTGTAAAATTTTAAAAATTGTGGAATTATAATAAAATTATGAAACTTCTACCATTTTAATTGGAACAGACACACTGTCATGCATTCCGTTTAAGTCCTTTTCCAGTTGTGTTTGATTTAGTTTATCTATATCTATTTTAAATATTTCTTTTAAATACCACTTTGTAGAGTTAATATAAGTGTCTCTAAAAATTGAAAAACACTCTATAGTCTTCAGTGAGTTAGATACTACAAAATATAAAAAAAATAAACATGCTTTTAAAAAGGTTTTTAAAAAAATGTTTACATTATCACAAAATAGTAAGTTATTTTCTTTACTAATTTGCAAAAAAATTTGTCTAAACATTTTTTATGGATTAAATTTTCGTTTTTCCTGTTTTTTGTCGTTTTATTTATTAATATTTTAATATATCAATTATTTTTATCTTAAACAATTGTCCTTTTTTGTTTTAGATATTGTATTAAAGGCAAGCCCAATGTTGTGCAATTTAGTGAATAAAAATTTGGGACCGCATGATAACAAGTCATAATGTTCACATACGTTAATTTTAAAAACCAGTTAGTTAAAATCCTAGTTATTATAAATTGATAATTATATATCATGATAAATGGATAGTTTTAATTTAGATCACAACTGCACAAATCACGCTTTATTTACCTATAGTTTGTAATTAAATCTGAAAATCAATTGAAAAAAAAATTTTACACAAAAAATTAAAAACATTGTCACGACAGTCAAAACCCTCCTATTTAAACGGAAATTGTTCATTGTTATTTTTCTTTACATAGTCATAACGTTATAACTTTTATTAGCTTCTCCCACAACCAATCCCACAGAGCAAATCATATATGACATGATCACAAATACAAAATGACATTTTGAGGGTCCTTAAAGTCCTGATGTGGCCAACTTAAAAATTTTAAAAAAATTCAGTAAAACAGTAAATCGGAATTTCTTTTTTGTACCTCTATTTTGTAAAAATAATAGGTTTAAAATTTTTAAAAATAACTTGATAATTTTAGAGTAAAAACATACCTAGAAAGAGGTGGATTATAGTAGTCCACTTGGGAATAATGTGCTTTCGTGATCTAAATAAAACAATAATAAAATAAAATGCGTAATTTAAGAAACCGGCTAACAAAAGAACAAAAAATATTGTTGGTTGTCAAATGAAAACAAAAACCCAAACAAAAACGAAAAAGAAAAAAGAAAAAAAAACAAACAACAAAAGCAGAGAAAAGAAAAAAAGAAGAAGCAAAAAACAAGAGAAAAAAGAGCACAGACAAACCAGGAGAGCCCCCGGCGCGCGCAGAACCCAGAAGAAAACGCGGAAACAGAAGAACCACCAAAAAAAACCGACCCAAACAAAACGACAAACGAAAAAACCACAAAACACAAAACACGAAAAACACCACACCCAAACAAAAAAACCACCAAACAAACAAAAACAAACCACCAAACAAAACAACACAAAAATCCAATCAGGGAAGAGCGCGGAGCGCTCTTTCCCTTATATTAAATGGGTTAAGTCACTGCGCGGTTAACCGTTGTTGATGGCGTCATCGAAATCAACAAAACCTTTAATAGTTTTTTAGCCAATTAAAAATCTAAACATTTTACATAACTAAAATATTACCCATATTTTTCTGATATTAAAAACCTAAAAACTTTTGCTAAACATACCTGAATTTCATACTAAAAAGCTTAATTTGCTTAACTTTTTTTTGTTTTTTTTTTTTTTTTTTTTGGGGTCCCCCAAAAATTTTTTCCTGTTGTGAATATTTGGAGCTGATTTTTTGCACGTAGATGCTAAATTGCCCCCTCACCTGAATTTCATTCTCAAATATGCTCTATTGCCCGTAGTTAAACCTCTGTTCATGTGAAAAACGACCAGTTTTTTTCTAAGTTACGCATTAGGTACTGGGGTACTTGTGTGACACTTTTTTTCCTTACTGAATTACATATTAAGTAACTTCATTCAGTAATACACATTCTCTTGTGGTTATTTTTTTGGTTTAAATTATGATTCCTTACCTTTTTATAAAAATTATTAATTTTCAACGGAAAGAGCGAAAAAATATCCTTACCACTAATTAGCAGCCATATGGCAACAATAAAAATATTTAAAAAAATAAAATGAAATAAATCTTGGGTGACGTGTGAGCGCTGCGGGGTACAATGTTTCAATAGACGGAAATTTATCAAAATCGAAACAGAAAAAACTCTTTTTTATATGGATTACTATGAAGCTACAATCACTTCAAAAATTTAATGCGAGAAAAGACTAGTCTGGGTAACTTCGTAAAATTGTATGGAACCTGGAAAAACCATTTACAATGGTGTGGTTTTGTTGTTTAAAAATAAACCATCAATCTAGAAAAATCAAGCACAAAACAAAAGTCCAAATAAAGCTAATTTCCAAAAAAGTGATTAAATCAGGTCTAACTAAAAAAATTTAAACAGAAGAAAAACACACTATTTTATATGGTTCTTTCAGGTTCCATACAATTTTACGGAGTTACCCAGACTTAATTTTTGTATAGTATACTGCTTAAAATTACATTGAAGTTTTGGATATGAAAATAATTGTATTCATATCATGAGGAGACCATGACGTTTCTTTTAAAATGAGTAAATTTTTTAATGTTTTATATCTTTAATAAATGACATTGAATTCAATGCATTAAAAGGCGGAAATTCTAGCAAAAGACGAAACAAAGTTTCGAAAAAAAAGCCTTATATTAAATGGAATAGTATAAAGCAACATAGGACTAAAAACTAAATGCCAGAAAAGACTGAAACAAGTCTCTTTAAAAGCTGTAAATTAATAACAGATTTTGTGAAATTTTCAGAAAAACAAAACCGAATAAAAACAATACGTGTAAAAGCTTTAGTTTGCGTTTTTTAACCATTAATAAAACTTAATTCACATAAATTTCTCTCAAAATGGATTAACTTTTACATGAGTTAACCAGCTGTAAATACCACAGTATTATAGTTAAGTCACACGTCGTCAAAACGATACAAAAAAGTATAACGCAAGCGTCACAGTAACCATGAAAAATTTCTGTCAAAATAAGTTATCGCATTGCGCATTAAATTTTGTAATTTATCATTATTTTCGTATAAAGCAAAACGTACCGCCATATTAACGGCTTTTTAAAATCAAATATCAAGTTTTAAGTCCGAAAAACATTGAAAAATTCAGATTTAATATAAGGCGACTTTTTCTTTAATGTTTCTATTTATTACATAAAACAAATTAGCTGTCAATGTATTTGTTAAATTAAAAGTCGCCTTATATTAAATCTGAATTTTTCAATGTTTTTCGGACTTAAAACTTGATATTTGATTTTAAAAAGCCGTTAATATGGCGGTACGTTTTGCTTTATACGAAAATAATGAAAAATTACAAAATTTAATGCGCAATGCGATAACTTATTTTGACAGAAATTTTTCATGGTTCTGTGACGCTTGCGTTATACTTTTTTGTATCGTTTTGACGACGTGTGACTTAACTATAATACTGTGGTATTTACAGCTGGTTAACTCATGTAAAAGTTAATCCATTTTGAGAGAAATTTATGTGAATTAAGTTTTATTAATGGTTAAAAAACGCAAACTAAAGCTTTTACACGTATTGTTTTTATTCGGTTTTGTTTTTCTGAAAATTTCACAAAATCTGTTATTAATTTACAGCTTTTAAAGAGACTTGTTTCAGTCTTTTCTGGCATTTAGTTTTTAGTCCTATGTTGCTTTATACTATTCCATTTAATATAAGGCTTTTTTTTCGAAACTTTGTTTCGTCTTTTGCTAGAATTGGTTATTTTTTAAAAAGGTTAGGAAAAAATGTTTTTCGAAGACGTCATCACTACAGCCGATGCGGTAAAAAAAACCTGGTCCTTAAAAAAAATAAAACTTTTTTATTAGAAACGCCGTTTGGTATGCTATTAAAACATAATTTTCTGAGTTTTTTCTGAAAGTTTGAGCAAAATGGGCTTGCTCAAATTTTTTTTAGAATGCGTTGAATGTGCGCGATTTTCGCGAGCTGTAAATTTTACCCGCTACCTAACATATTTATTTTGATTTTGCTTCCTGCTTGGAGCAAAAATATATAGTTTCAGAGAAATGTGGATTCCTCAAATAAAACACGGAACAAGGCCGTATAATGAGCCTCTCCATAAAGACACTCCACAAAGGCATCATCCCGTTTTTAATAATGCGGTTAAAATGATGAGCGAAGCTATTATAATAGCCATTTATTGACTTAATTTCAATTCATATATACTCAAAAGTCTTATACTGTCCGGGCCGCGGGAGTTTCTGGGTGGTTTACAGTATTAAACCAAAAGGAGAAAACTCGTGCGGACCGGACAGTATTAGACTTGTGAGTATATATAAAGTGAAATTGCAGTCAATAAATGGCTATTATAATAGCTTCCTCTCCATTTTAACTCGCAATGGCTTATGACATAAAAACTATATGGACAGGCTGTGCAATCAGCCTAAAATTTTTTATTAGGAGTTCAGCTTTTCGCTTTTTATTTTGCTTGAAGTGTCTACAATATTGATCATATTGTTATATATTAAATGTCCGCCAATTTTTATTCCTTTCTTTTGACCTAAATTTATTTGAGGATTAGCCCAGGGGCTAGGGTGGGGCTGAAAACCCCCCTGGGGCAAAAATTTTTTCAAAATTTTTTAAAACCATTAAAAATTTAAAATTTATCACATATGACGAATTTTGATATATCGTTTGTGTAAAAAAACCTGATATTAAGCTTACAATAAGTTGTCAAAAATGGCGAATTTGAAATTTGAAAGGATTCCAAGCTCCTATGCTGGCAGCAGCAAACCTTTCAATTAAAAATTTTTACAAGAATATTAAACTTTAAAAGATTAGTTTTAAAATTTTTTAATTTATTTCGATTTAAAATATTAGAAAATGGTCCAAATAACCCCACGAAAACGCAACATAAATTTTCGTTAAAATTCCAAAATACTTCCTTATGTTATGCAAATTTTTGTTATTACGTCATAATTGACGGTTTTTGTTGACTCTGCTGCAATTAAAACGACGCAATTCAGACCAGATCGCGGATTCAAACGTTTTTACACGAAAAATAACATTGCTCTAAAAAATTACCTTGAATATTGGCAAAAGTTGAGAGACATAGTAATAGAAATTTGTTTTGGTATTGACAAACGGGGAAACATGTTTGCAAGCAAGAAAACACTTAAAAAAGAGCTTTTTTTAGCTGCGATATTTGGCAATTTTGTAGTAGGATTTTAACTTTGAAAATATGTTTTTCTAACAAAATAACCTGGAAATTCGAAAAAAATAAACTTTTAAGGGTTATTTTTTGCAAAAGTTTTTAATTTAAAGGTTTGCTGCTGCCAGCATACGGACTAGGAATGCGTCCAAATTTTAAATTCGTCATTTTTGACAGCTTATTGTAAGGTTGATATTAGGTTTTTTGACACAAACGAAATTTGGCAGTATATTTCGAATTGACACAAACGATATTTTGAGCTTTTTTTAGCTGCGATATTTGGCAATTTCGTAGTAGGATTTTAACTTTGAAAATATGTTTTTCTTAACAAAATAACCTGGAAATT
>JASAMX010017409.1:0-18827 GCA_030248175.1 Microlaimidae sp. YZB2_3
CATTTGTGTACTAAGTTTGTTTTTATAAACTACTTGAGGTTTCGAGTTTGAAATTGAAAAACCTAAAAATTTAATTAATCAAGAAAATAATTACCTGTAGGGCATTAAACTCAACGGCACTGTAGAAGCGACAGAGCGGTCGCGACAGCCGCCGCGCAGAACAATTATAAAAAAAAATAAAAAAAACCAATAACGGAAATGCCCATTGTATTTTGAATTAATTTTATCTCCCGGCCTGAAGTCGGTAAAATTACACTTAGAGTGACATTGAATGTTTTAAATTTAGTTTTAGTTTAAACGTAGCGAACTGAGTCAGTTAATTTTATAATTTACCTAAAATAGGCCAAGATTTCATACAAAATCTCCAATATTTATTCTATATAAATATAATTAATATAAAAACATAGGTAAAAAACATATTATGACAGAAAGTAATTTTTTCATGCTTTTTTAGTATCTTTCTGGACAATAAATGACGTTTTCAAAAATAAATTGGTATATTTTTGTTTGATTTTTTTTTATTTTAACAATTTTAGGCATTTGGAAATGGATTTTAAATGAACTGCTGGTATTAATCTAGCAACATTTAGTGTTTAAGTAATATCGCTTCCTGGTTTAAGTTTAGTACACTGAAAGACTTAAAGACAAAATATTCTGACCTCTATCTTTCCTTTGATTTGTTTGGTGAATAAAACTGAAGACGCTTAAACTTTGTTTAAACAATAAAGCGCTGCAAAAACTCTAACTCACCAACCAAAAATTATAATACTTCAAACTAGGGAGTTAAAGTTTGTGCACACACAAGAAATTTTTGCCATTTTTGAGACAATGCAATGGTAATGAAGACATTTGGTTGTTAAGCTCAAGTCTGTCCCTAATTATACATAAACATTTTCATCTTGAGATTAAACTGATTAGAGTCGGTAGTAGGGATCGACCGCGGCCCCGGCCCCGACCCCGGCTTGCCCCGGCTCTTTTTTTTCAGCCCGGCCCCAGCCCCGACCACGACAAATGCAATTCTCTCTACCCCGGCCACGGCCCCGGCAAGCCGGGGCAAACCGTTGTAAGGACTCCAAGAATGCAAATTTTTAAGCGCTTCTAAATATTTTTGACAGTGAATTTTTATACAAGATTTTATCTACAGAATTAATTTAATTGTTTTAATATTAGGATATTTATTGTTTATTATGCTATATTAAGATTTTCTAAAGCCTTTTTATTTTATTAAGATTTCTTATTTTGATCACAGATCCTTATTCTAAAAATTTACAGATAAACTTGTGCGATTATGAAATTTTTTAAATAAACGAATAGGAACGCATAATTTTTTTAATTCCTGCTTTTTAAAAAATATACATAAAGTAGTCAATTTTTACCCTTTAAAAAATTGTATTTTTGTGTGCAAACTGTCTAATTTGATAAATAATTGTTAAAATATGGAATTTAATCTTTAATATAAAACCGCTTTTACTGAGAGTTTTAAATGATTTTAATGTTAAATAGTCGGTTTAATACTGCAAATCATCGAGGTCAGCTAGGTTTTATTTGCCTCTATAATCACAAGACGTATTTTACATATAGTGTAGTTATTTTAATATCATTGCTTACATCAAAAATATATAAAACAAAAGAATTTTCGGCTAGACAGGGAATTTTTTATCTAATTTTTACAAGAAATGTTGCACTTGTGACTTTTCACGCGCAAGCTATTTTGTGTGCATTCAATAAAAATTTTCTCGTACATGGATATTTTGCATACCAAAAACTTGTTTTTTCTAAGACTATTTAACTAAATTGGTTTGTGCAAAAAATTAGCAGAAAATGATAATTAAATTCGATTATTTAAATTCGATCATGCGTGAGTAGAACGATTTATTGTACAACTGAACATTTTTACTTGGATTATATGTTCTTGCGTTTATTTTTAGGTAAGTATTTGAAATTGTTTTCAAATTTTATTACGTTAAAAAAATTCAAGCTGATGTGTAGTCTTTATTTTAGAATTTTTAAGTTTATTGTAAATCTACACTATTTATTTATTCTTAAAATTCAAAAAAACCCGCGGAGTCAGTCCAGTTTTTTTGATCCCAATATTTTTATCCACCCAAAAGACACCAAACGTGAAGTTTTAAAACAAAAAGTTAATAATGAACTGTTTATATGTAATTTGAAAAAAAGTTTTCGCATAATGCTGAATAACAATAATACTAACAAATTTTTTAAAAAAAATTTGCTTGAAACTTACACTTGTGCGAATTAATACTAAAAACGCGCTATTTTGTGCTATTTTTGGGTGCACCAAGTTTTAACAGTGTTAGCGTTTTGCAGTGCATATTGCAACATTTTTTCCACTTTTGCAAGTAAATTCGCTGCACGAAAAAACAAGTATTGACAGCAAAAAAATCTTTGCGCAAGAAATCAATGATATATGCACAGAAAGTCGCGTGCGTTTAATATGTTGCATTTTTTTCTTGCATAATTTTATTCAAAAACCTAATTTATAATCAAAAGACTTTTTATGTTATACTATGTTTTTAATAAATCTTAAAAAATTATAAAAAGTAGTGTAAAATCACGACAATAATTACAGTGAAAAAGTTTATGTGACGTTAATTTTATAATTATGGCTAAAATTAAATAATTTAATTAATCATTAAAACAATCAACTTGAAACAGGTAGAAAACGAGTAGTCTCATGTACTCGCAATATAATATTTTACTTTTTACAACTTAAAAAGAGTGTTTTTTAATTTACAAAAATTTAAAATACAATTTTAAAAATGTTCTTATATTTAAAATAAAAAGGTGCGTTTTAACCCTTTTTATATGTTTAAACTAAAAAATGTTGAATAGTGATGTGTAAATGAAATTCGAATAAAAGTGCTTCTTCAAAATAACATTCAAGACAAGTATTTTTAAATTGTACGGTTAAATTTCGCCAATTAGGTACCAACATATTTAATTTAAAATATTTTAATATGAAGAAATTTCGTTATTGTGAAATAAATTTGTTAATTATACCCAGTTTTGATTTTAGTTTCTTTACAACGTTTCGCTTTACTGATAAAAACACACTTCCTGTATAAAAGTACCTTCACTCCTGCTCTATTTATAAAGCATTCTTTGAAAGTAACATAAATGGTTTGATATATTTGTAAAGCATTTTTTAAAAGTAACATAAATGATTTGCTCTATTTGTAAAGCATTTTTGAAAAGTAACATATATGGTTTGCGATTAAGTATAATATTTTTTTGAACATGAATATACTGCTAATAATTATATGTAAAAATGTGTGTAAATAAAAAAATAATTTAGGTTTAAAAAATCGAAATATCAAAATAAAAATTTTGTTCTGCTTAGAAAAAAAACTTTTGTGTAATAAAAATAAGTTTCTTTACTCACAAAGTGCTTAAACTGTAAAATGTGACTATTAATTACCTAAACCAAATAATTAACAGTAAATACTTTGTTTTTTATTTAAAAAAATGACCAAAATTACAAATTCGGCTAAATTTTTCGTCTGCCCCGACCCCGGCCCCGGCCTCGGCCGGGGCAAAATTTTCTATCCCGGCCCCGGCCCCGGCCTTGGCCCCGGCAAATCCAATTTTTTCTACCCCGGCCCCGGCATCAGCAAAAATCCTGCCCAGATCAAAACCTAGTCGGTAGCTCGGTAGCTAAAGTTATTGCTAAAAACAGATTAACAGAAAGTTAAATGATCATAAGCATATAAAATGTAAATTGATGTTCGACGTTAACTTTGAGTTATCGGAAAACTACATCATTTATTAAATAAAAAGATGACAAAACATTAATGAGTACAATAAAACGTGACGTTTCGATTGTGTCAAACAATCATCGTCAGACCAAGTAGACAACTAAAGCAATAATAGAACTTAAAAACTGCAATTAAGTTAATATACAGTCATAATGGACAAAACTAAAAAAACCAATATGGAAACAAACCGTCACTTTGGCATTAGAATTTCAGAGCATCTGAGAATTTTGTAAAAAAAACTGGAAAACTTTTGAACTCTAATTTACATTTATTTGTTTGTGTTCATTTAACTTTCAGTAAATCGGTTTCAGTGTGTGTTTCTAGCAATAAGTCTAAGTTTTTAGCTACCGATTTTAATTAATCTCAAGATAAAAGAAGGTGTATGTTTAAGTAGGGACAAACCTAAGCTTAATAGCAAGTTTTCTTTATTACCACTGCAATGTTATTAAAATTTTCTGAGTTTTCTGTATACTTTTGTGTTTGTTTGTATAAATTACTCTTATTATATTGTTTGTTTGCGAAAACTTCAAATTTATTTCCAGAAAATAAAAATTTCTTTAATTTAAAGTTTTTTATTCTAATTTAAAAATTTACATTTTTTAACGCAGTTTTGTATTTTATATTTAACCTTAGTTAGTTTTATAAGTTTTATTTTTAATATCAAGGTATTTGTGAATTAATTTATTTAACCACTTTTTTCAATATTTATTACTTTGTTTCAGGTGTAAATAAATTTATAATGTAAAGTATAATATTTTCATATTTCTGTATAATTAATATCTATTTAGATTAGCTGTAAATGACAATTAGCCTGTATTGTCGAAATTTTGAGTATAAAAGATACTCAATACAACAAACCATGGGTGTGCATTGCCGGGAAATTTCAATTTAGCCGCGCCTTAGCTTTAGTACTAAAGATCCGGAAATGGTTTAGCTTTACCTTTAGTAGTAAGCCCAAAAAAGGCTTAGTACTAAATCACTTTAGCCTTAGCTTTTGCCAAACCGAAAAATACGGACATGTCAGGAAATTTAAAATATTATCCCTTTTCAAGGTATTTCTTAGGATTGCACCGTTGAGTTTACAGTAAAAACTCAACATTAAAGACTTTTTTGACGTTTATTGCATCGGATTTTAGTGTTTTCCTTTTTTTTAAATGCTATTTTTAGGGTTAATTCTACATTTTTAAAGTTGTCCTTGTACTGTATATTGCATTTTTAACCTCAAATGTAAGTAGTCAACAAAAATGGTTAACTATCAAGAATATTTTTTCTGGAATGAATATTTAAAGCAACAAAACATTAAACGAACATGTTTTATTAAAAAAAACACGCTTACTGCATAATTAAAAAAGCGGAGCCCACTCGCACGCGCCAACAGAGAAAGAAAATAAACCCCTACAAACCAACCCGCGCACAACAAAAAACCCCAAACCCCGCCCAGCCGAAAAAAAAAAAACAAACACGCCAAACCAGCAACAACAACACCCGCACCGCGCGCACAAAAAACAGCCACGCAGAAACACCAGCCCAGCCCACCCAACCCAACAAAAACAACAAAACCACACAAAAAAAAACAAAAAAAAACACCGCGCCCACAAAGCCCAACCAAACCACACCCAACAAAAAAAAAACAACCCCCACCACGCGCCAACAAAACCCACCAACCCACCCACACAAAACAACCAAAAACACCCCCAACCACAAAAAAAAACAAAAACACCACAAACAACACCACAAAACTAAAACAAAAAACAAAAAAACAAAACCCCAAAAAACCAAAATAACAAAACACCCCAACAAAAACACCACACAAACATACAAACCCACCCCACAAAAAAAAACCAAAACAAACAAAAAATATAAAAACAAAAAACAGTTCACAAAATCTCCAAACAGCGCCCCCCCCCCCCTATAAAATAGTAAAAATGAGTATATTTTAATATAAAACACTTAGAAACTTCAAAAAAATACTTCAAAAAAAAAAACACAAAAAAATCAGTCCTTTTCTAATACCTAAACAAAAATAAGAAAAACAAAAAAGTAACACTCCAAACTCACAGCACCTTGAAACCAAAAGTCGTTTTAATCATTTTAATTAGCATTATTGTTGAAATAACTCACTTATATGTCTTTTAAAGTAAAAATAGCATAGTTTTTGCAGCTATAGGAACGGGGGTTCGTGTGGTTGGTTACCCAGGGTAAATTGCATTTTTAATTTTGGGAGGGAGGTCCTACGGATTTCTTCTGTACTTGCTGCCTTTACCAGGGAAACGCGGAATGGAAAAATTTGAAATCTAGAAGACGGTCAGGTTGGGTCTGGTTTTCAAAACAAAATAATTTTGAGGTGTCCAATTTAAAATTCTGAAGGGGAGGCAGGTAAAAAAGGTTGAAAATTTTGTGAGGAGAACTCGATTTTTGTCAAAAAGGGGTCCAAAATTTTGAGGTTAAAGGGTGAGGGGTGGACCCCAGCCTACCATCCCCTTTCACTGATTTAAATCTCATTGAATAATCATGTTTTTGGTTTGGTGAAAACATTTAAGATTTTTGGCGATTTGTTAACGTTTTGCCGGGCCTATACTTTTTCGAGCTTTTGTCAGCCAGTTTAGCCACACCTTAGCTTTAGTACTAAGCTCAAAAAACCCCTTAGTACAAAAGCACTTTGGCCTTAGCTTTAGTACTAATGACACCCGTACAACAAACTCTGTTTTCTGCTGCCTAATTTTTATTTAAATTCAACCTTATGAAATATTTTTCTTACAGTTATAAAATATAAAAAAAACATTAATCAAATTCGTTTATATTGATTTATTATTGTAGTTTTGACCATTTGATTTAAAACTTGTTTTTTGTAAAATTGAAATTCAAAAAATGTTTTTTTATTAAGAAAAAAATCATTTTTTTGTGTTTAGATAGATAGATAGATAAAAATTTATTTTACGGTATAATATACAGTAGTACATATATATACACTTAATGGCAATAAATTTTGCTAAGAAAAATAAAACATACATAATATACAATAGCACGATGCAGATAAAAAATTTTTTAAAAAAAACTGGGCAAATTTTTTAAAAATATTTCTTAAAACTGTATATTATAGAAACATATTTGTAAATTAATATAAATGTTTTTGTAAAACGCAGATATTTAAGAATTTTTTTATTGAAAAGGGGTTGTTCAAGCAAGAAATTAGGAGCCCTCCCAATAGTTTCCGAATTTTTAAATCGTAATAATGGCTTAAAAATGGTTCGGATTTAGTCATTTTGATCTTAAACTTTCGACTGTAAGTTCTTCTATTCCGGCTAGGGTTCCCCATTTCCATGTTTAAGTTTCACATTTCCGCAACAAGCTTCAAGCGCTCCATTGACTACACGTGTTAGGAATTTTTTTGATTTTTGTTTACTTTGGCGGAGGGGCTGAACGAATATTAGTCAATATTTTATATCTATTTGTATTTGTGCATTGGGTGGACACACATTTTTAGGTGCTTAAAAATATTTTTTATTTTTATTTTTTATACTATGTTTTTCAGGCCAAATTAAAAGTTTTTTTATATTTGCAGGCCAGCTGCGGAAAAGTTAGGAAGGCGAAATACGGCACTCCTAGTAACAGGGTTTCTTGTTTTTTTTGGAGACTTAATTTGTTTTCTTTCACGGTACGCAAATTCTTTTGAGATGATCTATGTTGGAATGTTTTTAATTGGTATCAGTATTGGTTTAGTCGGCATGATTCCTGTTTTTATGGCTGAATGCGCTCAGGACAACATTAGGGGTAAATAATTTAAACACATTTCTAGATGACATAAATCGAGGTAAATTTTACAACGTTGCAGGTATAAATTATTAACACAAATTGTTTTTGAATTTATATATATATTATATATCTTAGTAACAAATAAATAAAATCCTTTATTCGACTATGCACCAGAAGTGTTAGTTTAGGTTTCATCGGTTCTATAACTACATCCATGATTTATTTTGACCATTTGTTGGGTTCAGTTGTAGCACAGCCGGCACTCATGGGGACCGCAACCCTCTGGAACTACATGTTTATTATTGGCATTTTCACCGGGTTTGGAGCCATACTGCTGGGCAGATATATACCAGAATCACCAAAGTACACATATATTACAAAAAGAAATGAGGCAGAATCTATACAAGCATTAGAATTCTATCAAGGTGTTAAAGATAACGGTAGGTTTGTTTGGTTATGATTTTTGTATTAAATATCTTATATTAAATTTATGTTTTTTTAGTAATTATTCCATTCTAGCCTTTAAAAATAGAGCAGGAAAAAGGGGCGATTTTTCCCCGGGCGTATGTTTAGACAGAAAAGATGTGGAGTAGGCTGAGATGGACATTATGTGGACTATAGGAAATTTGCTTTTGGTTTGGCCAGCTGCTCACTAAATAAAAATTTCTACCATATGATAATGATTTGTTTATACATTAATCTAATCACACAGCTTTGTTGCATGTTTTTTAGTTTGATGAAATGTCAATTTAAAAAAATCATACTCACAGCAATCTTTGAAAAGCGCGAAATTGCCAATTTTCAATTAAAAGGTTATATTTGTATGTGTAAAACACAACTATAAATTTGAAAAAGTGGCGATTTCGCGCTTGTCAAAGATTGCTGTGAGTATGATTTTTTAAATTGACATTTCATCAAACTAAAAACACGCAACAATGCTGTGTGATTAGATCAATGTATAAACAAATCATTATCATATGGTAGAAATTTTTATTTAGTGAGCAGCTGGCCAAACCAAATGCGAATTTCCTATAGTCCACATAATGTCCATCTCAGCCTATTCCACATCTTTTCTGTCTAAACATACGCCAAGGGAAAAATCCTCTTTTTTCCTGCTCTATTTTTAGAGCATTTTTCAAGGCTAGTCTACCACTTTTTTGAATTAAATTAAAAAAAATAGTCTAATAAACTATAGTTTTAGCTGCGCAATGACATATGTTTATAATCATTCCATTGCCGCGATATACTTTTTTAAATAAAAAATAATAATAATAAGAAGATGAATTTAAATTACAAAATTTACCCACGTTGTTTAATTATAGTTAGTGCGGTGCAGTTGCGCTCCAGACAAAGTTTACCTACGTTCTCTAAATATAGTTGGCGCGATGTCGTGCGCCAAATAATAAGAAGATGATGAACATGAATTACAAAATTTACTCATGTTCTCTAAGTATAGTTGGGGCGGTGCCGAGGGGTTAATTTGTAGTATGGCACCCCGCACCATCGGTGATTACCGGCGCGTGGCGGACCCCCGCCCCCCACACTCATTATTATTTTTTAATAAATAAAACTTTGAATTAATTTTGTCATCAGTAATGCAAGAATTAAAAGAAGTACTCTGTTGTTTTCGCCGTTTTCCGCGCGGTTGAAGCAGATGGCGCTGGGAACTGGTTCCGTTTCTGCAACCAATTAAAAGCGGTCTGCTTTTTTTGTGCGGTTTCTATAGGGGAATGTTGGTTGTCTGCTCTGTACAATCCTTATTGTTGCCAAAGGGTGTAATTGTGCGGTTGGGTGTTTTTATTTGTCTATTTTTCAGTTTTTTTATTTTGATCAATAAATCGATATGACGAATATTCATGACGAATATTTATGACGAATATTTATGACGAATATTCATGATAAATAAAACTGTAATGTTGCGCAATTTCCTCAGAAAAACTTTTTATTACTTGACGTTTCGAAACCACGACGGGTTTCTTCTTCAAAGAATGGTTTTTCTATAACAAAGATAGAATAAATAAATTTAGATATAAATAGTTTTAAAAACATGTCAATAAAGCAAATAATAAATAGAAAAAAGAAAAACAGCAAGAAAAACCAACGTATACGGTTATATAACAAAAACTTTCGACTGTTATTTAAAAACATTTTAAACAAGCAAGATAATAAAAAAACATTTTTGGTAAAAACATAACAGTAATTAAAACACCGGTTAGTATATAAAAGAAAAAGTTTTTGTAAATAATGGAAAAAGGAACAGGAAACAAAAAAGAATCATTAAAAGGTCCAAAGAGTCTAAGACTTTAAACAAGTTTTTCTAATGTGCCAAAATTGCGAAAAAGTTAAGTAAAGAACAATAAAAGAGACGCGGGATTCTCGGTTGGTGTTAGATTGTTTGTATATGGACAAAAATCCTAGTGAGGAGACTATAAATTGGTGAACTTTGTCGGTAGCCGCTTTCGAGATGCTGATATTAAGGCTGGATGGATTTTACTTTTGGCTACATTTAGTGAACGCGCTGAAAAATTTAAAGATATATATAATGACCCTTTTTTCAAAAGTTCGTCGCTAAATCTTCTGGTCGAGACTTTTTTACCTTTTTCAAGAATTTTTGTATTTTCGAAATAAATATTGTGGCTTGTTTTTTGAATATGGTCATAAATTGCCGAATTATTGTCTTTTTTATGTTCGTCTAACCGTTTTTTTTTAAAACCGTACTGATTCACCAATATAAAAGTTATCGCAATTTTTACATGTGACATTGTAAATAATGTTTTTGCTTTCTTGTTTCTTATTTGACAACAGTTTATTTCCCATAAATTGCTCGATGATGGTATTGAACTTTCCGCTAACAACTTCACTTTTAAACTTATTCAGGATTTTTCGAATCTTCGGAGTAACTCCAGGTAAATAAGGAAGTGTTATGCGCTTTTTCGTTGGTTGTAATTTTGTTCCTATAGGAGGATTGACAGCTTTAGAAATGAAGTTTTGAGAATATCCGTTATTTTCAAAAATTTTTTCTAAGTATTTTAATTCTTTATTGGGATTATTTAATAATTTTCTGGCTCTATAAACTAAACATTTTATAGTTCTCGTTAGTTGATTTGGCGGTTGATTTGATACTGCATGGACACAGCGAACATGGGAACTGGTTCAGTTTCTGCCACCAATAAAAACCCGTCTGCTTTTTTTGTGCGGTTTCTATGAGAGGATGTTGGTTGTCTGCTCTGTACAATCCTTATTGTTGCCAAAAGGCTGTTATTGTGCGGTTGGGATTTTTTATTTGTTTATTTTTCAAATTTTTTATTTTGATCAATAAATCGATAACAAAGATCTAAATGAAAAAAGTGCTTCCTAAGAAAGTTGCGTAATTCCTTCTTCTTTCTAATGAGCCCATGTTTATTTTTGATCAATCAGTAACGAATGAGGAATATCGCTTTTAAGGATGGAGCGTTGAAATAATAATAATAATAATAATAATAATAAGAAGAAGAAGAAGAAGAAGAAGAAGAAAAAGAAGAAGAAGAAGTAGAGGGGTCTGAATTTCAAAATTTACCCACGTTCTCTAATACTGGTTGGCGCGGCGCCAGGGGGATAAAGCGCCCGGTGGCACTCCCGCGCCACCCATGATAACAAATAACAAGGTGTTTCAGTAAGTTTTATAGATTAGCTGCTACTATATACAGCCTTTATTGTAATTTTTTATGTTTCTCATTTTTTTAGAATCAGTAATTAAGTTTGTTTGCAACTACAAAACATTTTCTATACAAAATATAGTTTAAAGTAACATTGGTGTTTTTTGTGGTGGCAACAGTATAAAAATCTAGTGCATTGGTGAAACTGGTCTAATAGATATTAAGTTAAAGTAACTATTTTTCCTTGCAGGAATTAAAAATTTAGCTATTTATAGAGTTTTTAGTATCAGTGATATGGAACATCAATTTTTCTTAATATTGTTATATTGAAAGTTTCAGTTAGTAAGGTTTTTAAACAATTAACTATTTCTTTATAATTACCAAATAAAATTTTCATGGCATATTGTTTTTCCTGGAAATTGTATTTCTTTTATTTAAAAAAAATTTGTTTTTAAGCATTTACTGAAAAATACATACTGAAAGTAAGGAACTTTTCGTAATAAAAAAGTGGTTTTAGATCTGTTCAAGTGCAGATAAATGAATATATAAGAGAAGATAATTTAACAAAAAATTTGTTAAAAAGTATCATGGCGTCAGGTTCATTTTGTGGAAACCCCACATGAAGCAATCATTTTTCCATAACTACACTGGTATTAATCGCACTGGCTTGCAATTCGGGAAATCTGGTAAATTTTTTAATAAGTTTTATTTAAACATCTTAATTTTTTAAAAATTAAAAAGTTGATACGTCTTATTTTTGATTATATGTATAACGGTGAGTGGTCTTTGGGTAAGAACGGGTTCGGAGCTGTCAAAAATTTGGAAACTTTCTCAAGCCTAAAAAAAAAAATTAAAACCAAAATTAAAGAAAGAAAAAACAAAAAAAACAACTATGATTACTTAAGTATATGTTTTAGCTGATTTTCAAATTTTAGCTCCAAATTTTGATTTTTGACCTTGAGTTTCGTAAATTTTTACCTCTGACTCTTGGCCTCAGTTCTAAACCGAAATTTTCTAACCTTGGCTTTTCGTTTTCCTGATCTCAGCTACACAGGATCTTTTTACGTATTTCATCAGATAGATCAACTAAAAGAAAGGTTTAGGTAACATTTGGAATCCAAAGATATTTATTTTAGTTATTTCATGTAAAAAATAAAAAGTTTTCGATTAAAAAAATTCTTAGATTTCAATAAAATTTATATTTTTAATTAAATCAAATAGAAATTTAAAGTATAAAAAAATAAAAAAAGTAAAAGTAAACCTTTAAAAATTCATTTTGCAAAATAAACAAAAGAAGTGTAAAACCTTATTTTTACCACCTAAAAATTATTGTTTGCACATATATGTGTGTTTTTGTGTTTTATTTTATATTCTAATGTGTTTTACCACTAAATATTCATTCAAAAACCGAAACGAACTATGCTGAATTATTTATGATCTTATAGCTAAAAATGTAGCTTTAAAAACTGTTTTTAATTAAAATTTTAATTTGGGACAAATCAATGACATTTTATTTGCAAAAATTTTTTGTTCAAAAATAGTTTTGTCGTTTTGAAAAGATCTTCAGAAAATCGTCCTTATATTTTCTTTTAATTAGTGAGAAAATTTATAATTTTACAAACTACATGCACACACATAAATGTATGTACGTAACACAGAATAAATGCATGCATACACTGCGCACACACTCACATACACCCACATACAGACGCACGCACACATGCGATATAAATATATATATATAGATATATATATATATATATATATATATATATATATACACAGACACACACACACACACACACACACACACACACACACACACACACACACACACACACACACACACACACACATATATATATATATATATATATATATATATAGATATATATATATATATATATATATATATATATATATATATATATATATATATATATATATATATATATATATATATATATATATGTGTGTGTGTGTGTGTGTGTGTGTGTGTGTGTGTGTGTGTGCATGTGGCTGCGCACATGCGCATGTGTGTGTGTGTGTGTGTGTGTGTGTGTGTGTGTGTGTGTGTGTGTGTGTGTGTGTGTGTCTTTGTGTGTGTGTGTGCGCGTGTGTGCGTGCGTCCATATGTGGGTGCATGTGAGTGTGTGCGCAGTGTATGCATGCATTATTCTGTGTTACGTACATACATTTATGTGTGTGCATGTGGTTGTTGTGGTAAAATTTTTTTTTCTAAATTAAAAGAAATATAAGGACGATTTTCTGAAAATCTTTTCAAAACGACAAAACTATTTTTGAACAAAAATTTTTTGCAAATAAAATGTCTTGTTGTCCAAATTAAAATTTTAATTCAAAACAGTTTTAAAGCTACATTTTTAGCTATAAGATCATAAATAATTCACATAACTTTTCGTTTCGTGATTGAATATTAGTCATAAAACACATTAGATATAAAATAAAACACAAAAACACACATATATGTGCAAACAATAATTTTAGTCAATAAAATAAGGATTTTACACTTACTTTTGTTTTATTTGAATGAATTTTTAAAGGTTTACTTTTACTTTTTTTATTTTTTTATACTTTAAATTTCTATTTATTTAATTAAAAATATCAATTTATTGAAATCTAAATTTTTTAATAAAACTTTTATTTTACATGAAATAACTAAAATCAATATCTTTGCAACCCAAATATAAACCTTCCTTTAGTTGATCTATCTTTGATTGAAATACATAAAAAATATATATAGCTGAGTACGGAAAATGAAAAGCCAAGGTTATGAAATTGTGAAAACATTTACGAAACTGAGGCCAAGGTCAAGGTCAAAATTTACGAAACTCAAGGTCAAAAATCAAAATTTGGAGCTAAAATTTTAAAATCACTAAAACATATACTTAACTAATCATAAGTTGTTTTTTTTGTTTTTCTTTCTTTAATTTTGGTTTTAATTTTTTTTTTAGGCTTGAAGTTTCCAAATTTTTGACAGCTCCAAATTCCGTTCTTACCAAAGAACACTCACCGTTATACATATAATAAAAATAATGTATCAACTTTTAATTTTTAAAAATTAATGCTTAAATAAAACTTATTAAAATTTACCAATTCCGATTGCAACCAGTGCGATTAATACCAGTGTAGTTATGAAAAATGATTGCTTCATATGGGGTTCCCACAAAATCTGACGCCATGATACTTTTAACAAATTTTTTGTTAAATTATCTTCTCTTATATATTCATTTATCTGCACTTGAACATCTAAAACCACTTTTATTACGAAAAGTCCTATTTCAGTATGTATTTTCAGAAATGCTTAAAAACAAATTTTTTTTTAATAAAAGAAATACAATTTCCAGGAAAACAATATGCCATGAAAATTTTATTTGGTAATTATAAAAAAAATAGTTAATTGTTTAAAATTACTACCTGAAACTTTCAATATAACAATATTAAGAAAAATTGATGTTCCATATTACTGATACTAGAAACTCTATAAATAGCTAAATTTTTAATTCCTGCAAGGAAAAATAGTTACTTTAACTTAATATCTATTATACCAGTTTCACCAATGCACTAGATTTTTATACTGTTGTCACCACAAAAAACACCACGCTTACTTTAAACTATATTTTGTATAGAAAATGTTTTTTAGTTGCAAACAAACTTAATTACTGCTTCTAAAAAAATGAGAAACATAAAAAATTACAATAAAGGCTGTATATAGTTGCAGCTAATCTATAAAACTTACTGAAACACCTTGTTATTTGTTATCATGGGTGGCGCGGGAGTGCCACGGGGCGATTTAGCCCCGTGGCGCCGCGCAAACCATTATTAGAGAACGTGGGTAAATTTTGAAATTCAGACCCCTCTACTTCTTCTTCTTCTTTTTCTTCTTCTTCTTCTTCTTCTTCTTCTTCTTATTATTATTATTATTATTATTATTATTTCAACGCTCCATCCTTAAAAGCGATATTCCTCATTCGTTACTGATTGATCAAAAATAAACATGGGCTCATTAGAAAGAAGAAGGAATTACGCAACTTTCTTAGGAAGCACTTTTTTCATTTAGATCTTTGTTATCGATTTATTGATCAAAATAAAAAATTTGAAAAATAAACAAATAAAAAATCCCAACCGCACAATAACAGCCTTTTGGCAACAATAAGGATTGTACAGAGCAGACAACCAACATCCCCTCATAGAAACCGCACAAAAAAAGCAGACGGGTTTTAATTGGTGGCAGAAACTGAACCAGTTCCCATGTTCGCTGTGTCCATGCAGTATCAAATCAACCGCCAAATCAACTAGCGAGAACTATAAAATGTTTAGCTTATAGAGCCAGAAAATTATTAAATAATCCCAATAAAGAATTAAAATATTTAGAAAAAATTTTTGAAAATAATGGATATTCTCAAAACTTCATTTCTAAAGCTGTCAATCCTCCTATAGGAACAAAATTACAACCAACAAAAAAGCGCATAACACTTCCTTATTTACCTGGAGTTACTCCGAAGATTCAAAAAATCCTGAATAAGTTTAAAAGTGAAGTTGTATGGCGGAAAGTTCAATACCATCATCGAGCAATTTATGGGAAATAAACTGTTGTCAAATAAGAAACAAGAAAGCAAAAACATTATTTACAATGTCACATGTAAAAATTGCGATAACTTTTATATTGGTGAATCAGTACGGTTTTAAAAAAAAACGGTTAGACGAACATAAAAAAGACAATAATTCGGCAATTTATGACCATATTCAAAAAACAAGCCACAATATTTATTTCGAAAATACAAAAATTCTTGAAAAAGGTAAAAAAGTCTCGACCAGAAGATTTAGCGACGAACTTTTGAAAAAAGGGTCATTATATATATCTTTAAATTTTTCAGCGCGTTCACTAAATGTAGCCAAAAGTAAAATCCATCCAGCCTTAATATCAGCATCTCGAAAGTGGCTACCGACAAAGTTCACCAATTTATAGTCTCCTCACTAGGATTTTTGTCCATATACAAACAATCTAACACCAACCGAGAATCCCGCGTCTCTTTTATTGTTCTTTACTTAACTTTTTCGCAATTTTGGCACATTAGAAAAACTTGTTTAAAGTCTTAGACTATTTGGACCTTTTAATGATTCGTTTTTGTTTCCTGTTCCTTTTTCCATTATTTACAAAAACTTTTTCTTTTATATATTAGACTGTGTTTTAATTACTGTTATGTTTTTACCAAAAATGTTTTTTTATTATCTTGCTTGTTTAAAATATTTTTAAATAACAGTCGAAAGTTTTTGTTATATAACCGTATACGTTATATTGACATGTTTTTAACATGTTTTTAAAACTATTGACATGTTTTTAAAACTATTTATATCTAAATTTATTATTATTGACATGTTATTGACATGTTTTTAAAACTATTTATATCTAAATTTATTTATTCTATCTTTGTTATAGAAAAACCATTCTTTTGAAGAAGAAACCCGTCGTGGTTTCGAAACGTCAAGTAATAAAAAGTTTTTCTGAGGAAATTGCGCAACATTACAGTTTTATTTATCATGAATCGTTGAAAATTTATTATTAATGTTATTGTTATCATTATTATTCCAACGCTCCATTCTTAAAAGCGATATTTTTCATTCGTTACTGATTGATCAAAAATAAACATGGGCTCATTAGAAAGAAAAAGGAATCACGCAACTTTCTTAGGAAGCACTTTTTTCATTTAGGTCCTTGTTATCGATTTATTGATCAAAATAAAAAAATTGAAAAATAGACAAATAAAAACAACCAACCGCACAATTACACCCTTTGGCAACAATAAGGATTGTACAGAGCAGACAACCAACATTCCCCCATAGAAACCGCACAAAAAAGCAGACCGCTTTTAATTGGTTGCAGAAACGGAACCAGTTCCCAGCGCCATCTGCTTCAACCGCGCGGAAAACGGCGAAAACAACAGAGTACTTCTTTTAATTCTTGCATTACTGATGACAAAATTAATTCAAAGTTTTATTTATTAAAAAATAATAATGAGCGTCGGTGGCGCGGGAGCGCCACGCGCCGGTAATCATTGATGGTGCGGGGTGCCATACTACAAACTAACCCCTCGGCACCGCCCCAACTATACTTAGAGAACGTGAGTAAATTTTGTGATTCATGTTCATCATCCTCTTATTATTTGGCGCACGGCATCGCGCCAACTATATTTAGAGAACGTAGGTAAACTTTGTCTGGAGCGCAACTGCACCGCACTAACTATAATTAAACAACGTGGGTAAATTTTGTAATTTAAATTCATCTTCTTATTATTATTATTTTTTATTTAAAAAAGTATATCGCGGCAATGGAATGATTATAAACATATGTCATTGCGCAGCTAAAACTATAGTTTATTAGACTATTTTTTTAATTTAATTCAAAAAAAGTGGTAGACTAGCCTTGAAAAATGCTCTAAAAATAGAGCAGGAAAAAAGGGGATTTTTCCCTTGGCGTATGTTTAGACAGAAAAGATGTGGAATAGGCTGAGATGGACATTATGTGGACTATAGGAAATTCGCATTTGGTTTGGCCAGCTGCTCACTAAATAAAAATTTCTACCATATGATAATGATTTGTTTATACATTGATCTAATCACACAGCATTGTTGCATGTTTTTAGTTTGATGAAATGTCAATTTAAAAAATCATACTCACAGCAATCTTTGACAAGCGTGAAATCGTCACTTTTTCAAATTTATAGTTGTGTTTTACACATACAAATATAACCTTCTAATTGAAAATTGGCGATTTCGCGCTTTTCAAAGATTGCTGTGAGTATGATTTTTTTAAATTGACATTTCATCAAACTAAAAAACATGCAACAAAGCTGTGTGATTAGATTAATGTATAAACAAATCATTATCATATGGTAGAAATTTTTATTTAGTGAGCAGCTGGCCAAACCAAAAGCAAATTTCCTATAGTCCACATAATGTCCATCTCAGCCTACTCCACATCTTTTCTGTCTAAACATACGCCCGGGGAAAAATCGCCCTTTTTTCCTGCTCTATTTTTAAAGGCTAGAATGGAATAATTACTAAAAAAACATAAATTTAATATAAGATATTTAATACAAAAATCATAACCAAACAAACCCACCGTTATCTTTAACACCTTGATAGAATTCTAATGCTTGTATAGATATCTGCCTCATTTCTTTCTCCGTAATATATGTGTACTTTGGTGATTCTGGTATATATCTGCCCAGCAGTATGGCTCCAAACCCGGTGAAAATGCCAATAATAAACATGTAGTTCCAGAGGGATGCGGTCCCCATGAGTGCCGGCTGTGCTACAACTGAACCCAACAAATGGTCAAAATAAATCATGGATGTAGTTATAGAACCGATGAAACCTAAACTAACACTTCTGGTGCAGTAGTCGAATAAAGGATTTTATTTATTTGTTACTAAGATATATAATAGATATATAAATTTAAAAACAATTTGTGTTAATAATTTATACCTGCAACGTTGTAAAATTTACCTCGATTTATGTCATCTAGAAATGTGTTTAAATTATTTAACCCTAATGTTGTCTTGAGCGCATTCAGCCATAAAAACAGGAATCATGCCGACTAAACCAATACTTATAGAGCAATACGCTAACCAAGACCAACAGA